>JAGDQP010017261.1:15723-38896 GCA_022664845.1 Lepisma saccharinum | reverse complement strand
ATGTTTTCTCCATCTTCTTTCTGTTTCTCAATATGAAGAGAAATTTCTTCTACTGATTCTTCAATATAAGCAATTGGAGAGTTTTTCTGTAACGTAATTTTATTTGCTGTCGGGTTTACCACCAAAATAGTTGGATTATCAACAGGCATTTTCATTGTTAACGCTTGTATGTTGTGTTTGTTTTTCAAATCTTGCAATAGCGTAACAAAAATGAATGCTGAGTCTGTCTGTATGTTCTTATGCAACCGTACTGGTATATAAAAAAATGATTTTGCTGGTATGACAGTTTTTGTTGCTGAATATACATTTGCCATCTTACGTTGTTGCAATGACATAATGACGGAAGGAGTAATATCCTGCTTCTGCTTGTTTTCCTTTTCAAGAAATGCTTTCCTTGGCCTCTTGTAGAAAGATATTATATTCCTTTCCAAGTCTATTTTCATTAAGAGGCGCTTTAACAAATCCTGTCCTATTATGGGGCAGAGGTGACTATTGTCCAATATTCTAAAATAATGAGAATAATACGTTGACCCCACTTTGAATTTTATTAAAGCGACTTGCTGTAACTCTATGACTTTGTTAGCTATTCCTCTTATCTGAGTCTTATAAGGAATTAATAGACTGTTTTTAGGTAGTTCTTGCTTTGGCCATATCGAAATTGAACTAGCCGTGTCTACAATAGTAGGTACTATTCTATCGCCTATGCATATCTTTATCAGAGATCGATTGTCATCTGTTTCATAATCAGTATATGT
Source organism: Lepisma saccharinum (assembly GCA_022664845.1). NCBI lineage: Eukaryota > Metazoa > Arthropoda > Insecta > Zygentoma > Lepismatidae > Lepisma > Lepisma saccharinum. Next base: position 38,141 of record JAGDQP010017261.1, on the reverse strand, counting down.
GCGTTTTGTGTTTTCTGTTTGTTCAGAAATATCCACAGGGTTGGACCTATCTGCTTGTGATGTTGTACGTTTTTTATTCGCCCGCTCGCCTGCTGATGAGACGGGCGACTTTATAAGTTTCCCTGATTGTTTTCCTTTTTGTTTGTATTGTGCCAACAAATATGAGAATTGTGGCCAGGCTTGAAACAGACTGAGCAAACAGTAACTGTGCCGCTCTCTTCGTTTTGCTTGTGATTCTTGTTTTTATTGTCGCCTTGGGCCTCTGATTTTTGGTAATTATATTTGCCTTTATAATTATTTTTGCCCTTCTTTTTATAAGGCGGTTTATAGGATGCATTCCTAGCTATAGTAAGCGATAATTCCGCTAGTTTGTTTGTGATATTTTCCAAATTGGGTTGAGGGTGATTAATTTGACTAGGTTGTTGATTTGGTTGTGATTTATCATATTGGTAGGGAGAGGTATCAATTATATGTTTTATAGGTATTTGGTTACATTGATTGAATTTGTTTTGGGAGTTTGGGTTTTGTTGATAGGTTTGACTTATAGGATCGTAATCGGGTGGTTCTGGTTCCTGCGTTGTCCATGGAGGTAATGTTTGGGTATTTACAAATTGTTGGTTAGGATTGTGATGATAATTCATTTGTTGTTTTGGATATTGCTGGTGAGGTAAATTTGGAAGGTTTTGATTTCTTAAATGAAAACTTAAATTTTGAGGTACAATTTGATTCTTATAGAGATTATGGGTTTGCTGGCTTTGAGTTCTCAACTCTTCCATTGTTTGGAAAGCCTGGATTTTTTCCATATAATCTCTTTTTCGCATTACATCTTGCGATGCTTCTAGAGCTTGAAGCTTTGCTTGCAGTTCCTGTACTGTTCTATAGGTTTCTAAAGCAATCTTCTTAAGAAGATTCCTCTGTAATCCTAATGATAAGTAATGCACTTTAGCTTCTTCCGTACAATTTGGAAGATTATGACGTATTGCTCTTAATTTTCGCAAGAAGTAAGCGTCCACTGATTCCTCGGGATATTGTTGAACAAGGTTGATTTCCATTTCTGCCTTGTAATGTGGCAATCGAGGACGACTAAGGTTGACCAATTTTTCTTTTAGCTGATCGTACATTAATGTTTCGAATTGATGCAAAGATTGTAATTGAAATATTAGGTCTAGTGCAACATCTTGCAAATACATAGGTAGTATTTCCACTTTTTTCTCATTAGTCCACCCTTGCAAGTTAGCTAAATGCTCAAAGAGCATAAAAAAGCGATCGGGATCTTCGTTAACAGTTCCCGAATACTTAGTAAGGTGTGGCAAATTAAATGATGGTTTAGTTGCCATTTCGTCTTCCTCACAGTCACTTTCTATGCTGGAAGTATATCGTCCGGTCTTTTTTCCGGATCGGGTCACAGGCATTTACTCATTAACTAAATATTTTGTTTTACTCTGCTTTATGTGGAAAGAAAACGATCGATACCTAATACAATTTAAAGAAACATACCTTTAGATCTGTCCTTGGTTCCGTCCAGCTGCTGTTTGTTGGCGAAAAATCCAATCTTCCTCGTGGGCTGCAATCTTCTTTTCTTCAGGGTGGGTAAATCCAATTAAGTTTTCCAGGGGTGGGTTTTCTTCTTTTCGTGGGGTAAGTCCAATAAGTTGAGTTGGGTGGGTTTTCTTCTTTTCGTGGGGTAAGTCCAATAAGTTGAGTTGGGTGGGTTTATCCAATTGTGCACTTTTCACAAGAAATGTTGTTTGTTTGTCACTTATTACTGTCACTGGAACACTGTTGAACACTTTATCGTTTATTCTCCGAAATAATTTCTGGTTTGTCGGTTTTATATTTTGCTCTATATAAAAAAAATCACTTTTATAACTGGAATATTTTCACTATGTTATGTTGTGATATAACTTGTAATTATTTTGTAGACCCGAGCGTCTACCACCACGTAATGATTTCTCTTACTTGCAGTTATTACTTCGTAAGGTAGCGATGGGATCGTATATGACGTGGTAGCACTATCTTAACATATACGATATAATATTATGGTAGAGACCTTATGACCGTAGATCGTTAAATAGAATGGTTATTTGATGAATAAATAGAGCAAATGCTTATATACGTTTTACCGACACCAGTTTATTATAAAGTTCCTATATATTATATATTTACAATGTGTTGTACAGATAATAATCTGAGCGTCCCGAACATGGGCTCTGTAATAACTACTCTAGTGGATCACCTCTTGCAATGATTTAACTTAGGTTTAGGAAAGGAGATTGTTCCTAGAAGGGACACTAACTCCAGTGCGAGCTAGCAGGTAAAGGTATACCAACCTAAGTTGGGGGGTAAGGTGAGAGTCCTGACTCCAGTGCAAGCCAGGTAGAGGTGACCACTTTTCGGAGCGAAGAAGTGATGACTTCAAAGGTGATTGACTGGCCTTTTTATACCCTCATTTGTGGGCGTATCTTCAGTACTTCCAACACTTGCCGCTTGGAGGTTGTTGTCGTCTGCTTTCTATGGATGCTTGGTCAGCTTTATGTAATGTTTATTGTTTATTTACTTTTGTGCTTAACACACTGGCCTATTTATCCATATCCCATTACAATATGCAATTAATTTACGTTTCCTTACACTACTTTCATGGTTCAGCCAAATTAGATCACAGTTCGATTCATTAACATAAATCAATTATAACGCCAGATTACGTTCATTGTATACATGTTGGCATGTGCGATGTAATAAATAATAATAATAATTTTATTAGAGTGGGGTAACAGCTTACAAAGCCAATGCAACACTGAATCAGAGTAAGTACATGTAATTACAATATATTATGGTCTCCAATATGGCCAATATGGTCAACATATATAATCTCCATATATTATGGTCAACGTTAGCTTTGGATCAGTGGAATCAATTCATAGTTTGAACGTATTAAGTAGAGTAAAATAAACAATAGAATTTCTACGTAACATAATTGAAATTGATAACGAAATATTGATGTAATTATAAATTTATTCCTGTACAAGAAAATTTAAATCGTCACGTTAATTGATTATATATCATCAAGAGTTTTCTTAATAGATCATCCTTGGATTTTCTGGTACCTAACAGATGATGTACTCTCAGCGGCGTATTCTCCATGAATGCAAGGCATGCATTGCATGCCTTAGGATTTTAGTTTATTTATTTTATTATTTTCCAAGGAGAAAACAGTAAAGGTTTTGAGAAATTACGGAACTTCACCTGATATCCTGGACCAGAACCCGCAATACGAAAGCTGGCAGTAAGTAGTTTAGTAAACTGTACACGTGTGGCGCTGCAGTATTCTCGTCTGTGTATGTGGGCGTCTACTCAAGATCTTAGTCGTCGACTTGGTTGTGAACGTGTGTTTTATTGGGTGAAAGACGCGGGAGAAATCCAAAATGCATGCAACGCTAGAAGTTGCATTCAGCATAGTTGCCATGTACATGAAAGAGTGTGTGTTGCAGTGCTGCCAATGTATGTGGAATTCCATAAAATGTATGTAATTTGCGTGGAATGGAATGCTGTGTGGAATATGTGTGGATTTTTGTATTTCCAGAAAAGGATAAAAGTTATGAAGTAACCTAATTACTACCTCCTCAGTGGCAGCTGTAATTTCTGTGAGTGGCAACAGATGATCATTTTTGTTTCAAATTCTTTCTTGCTCTCTATGTCTTGTGTATTCCTGCCGCGCCATCCTATTCTTTCTCTGTAGGAAAATATAATTTACCACCAGAACGAGAATAAATTATCACCTTTTCGGTTCCAGTTTTCACATGGAAACTGGCATGCGACTGAAACACTTGTAAATCACCTGTGAAACTACCATGTGTCGAACTTCGTTACTCGGGGTCTATGACAGTAGAAAAGAGGGAACTGCAATTTTGTAATGAGCAATTAGATAGATGGAAGTCATCTCTAATTCCCATACAAAATTCTTTATAATAATAATAATAATAATAATAACATTGCATGCCCAACCTCAAAAGTCAGGATACGCCACTGATCCAGAGGTGAGCCCTGTAGTATACCGTTTAAAATGTCAACATGAAGAAACAGTATTATTTACCTCAATTTGGAAGAATCTATTGCTTAACTAGTCAGAAATGTAAATTACAGAATGAGAAGAAAGTTCTAACTTGCTTAACTTAATCTAGTAAAATGCTATGATTAACTAAATCAAAAGCTTTTGATATATCAATGTGTATAATTCCATACTGAACTTATCCTTGTACAATATCTGTAGAATGGCATACACTCGAGATAGTGGATTTCTACCTGATTATCCTGCATAGCAAGTTTTAATTTAAGATATAGATATTCGGCAATTATGACCTCAAAGACCTTGCGAATCCATTTTTCATATAGATATCGGTATGTAATTATCCATGCTATATTTATCTGCCCTTCAAAACGGTGTAATATGAGCCTTTCCCATTCGTCAGGAGAAATGCCAACTTTAAAGAATTGTTAAAAATATTTACCAACACTGGAGCAAGATAATTACTAACAGATTTGATCCAATACTGGATAATACTTTTAAATTCCTTACAACTTTTAATACTATACATCTTCTGTCATACAAGATGTTTTAATTACGTTACTGAAAGCATTTGTATGATCAGTGAGTGCATACCTTCCACCATTATACGTAGTTTATTAATAATAATCTTTAAATGTCTCTGAAATTGCCAAGCTATCTTGTTATTCTGTTTTGAGTATTTAACACTTTCGTATCTATTTTTCTTGTTAAATTGTTTCCAGAATAATATCGAATTTCCTATCAGGTTTTACCCTAACTCCTTAAAATTATAGTTTTCTAGCAAATTTATATCTTTCATCTTAAATACACGAATGTATTGTATCATAATGGATCAGCTGTTTTCTTATATTTAATGTATATTTTGTCATTCCTGTTAATTAAGTTTTTCTTTTTAGATCCCTACTCATCCAGGGATCTTTAAATTCTTTAAGCTTATACCTACTATTTTTTTTCTTAAGAATATTTCTGTTACGACTATCATATCGTAATGACCAGCGTGTATTACGAACACGTGGACATTGTATAAACAAAACACACATATTAATAAAACACAAACATGTGGTTATGTAAATAAACAAGTCATACACACCCATTGGAACAGACAACGGTCAACTCCGCAAACTAACACCAGATGGAGCGAATAACGGAAAACAGAGGGAGCTGGAGTCAAATAAAAAAAGCAAAAAAGAGACACCCCTACAATCACCTTTGAAAAAGACCTGCACACAGCAAGAGCCATCACTCGTTTCCCCTGGTGGTCAGCTCCTCTCCTTCATCCGTTCGCAGTTTGCTAAGGAACTAAAACATCCCTGGTGCACAGTTCGCTAAGGAACTGGTACTATCCTGCACAAGTAGTTCCCTAAGGAACTGGTGTGCACTCTCACTTGTAAAACCTAACTCATCCTGTACGCAGTTCGCCAAGGAACTGGTACAACCACCTAACACGTGATTTGCTAAAAATTGGTATCATCCGCACATGTAGTTTGCTAAGAAACTAGTGTGTACTCTTACCTTAATATTTCTCCTGTGCGCAGTTTACCAAGAAACTGGTGGTACAACTTCCCGACACGCAGTTTGTTTGCTAAGGAACTGGTGTCTTCCTATTTTTCACAGTCTCTATCTGATCACCCAATAAAATAAAATCTCTTTGTAATCGCCCATACTTAAATAACTTGTAAAGAGTATTCTTCAAAACAGTAATTTTATTAACTTTGTTCTTGTATATAAATAAATGGTTAAGGGTTAAAACCATTCCCATGTATCTTTAACTCTACCAATACAAAACTAAAAAAAAAAATACGTGGTGGTCGGCGTCGACTTCACATTTTAGCATTACAATATTTAAAAGAATAAAAGTCATTAGTAGGAGTTAGTATATTCAAAGCCTTCCTATTATCCATATCTATTAGTTCACGTACGTCTTTTAGATAGGCATCAAAATTAGTATTTTGAAAGCAATATTTGTTATAGAAGTAGTCGTGTGCATAGATGGCTCTGCTCCCAAATAATTAACACCTTAAATCATAATAATAAATGGTGTGTGGTGTTGGGCCATCCTTGTAATTGGAGTCGTATAAGAATATATATGACTAGATTCTATGCATTGTAAGAATTATTCATCCGCGTAAGATTAAAAAGATTAGCTAATTCTAAAAACACTTCAGCTTTCCTCCTGGTGTTAAAATGATTTGAATTGATTTTACCTGTATACCAATTTACCCCAAGTACGTTACCATTACCTTTAAAAAAAAAGAATTTGAGCCTGTTTGCTAATAAAACAATTATGACAAACCCTAGGCAAAATTCCTGTACCGACGGTGACTAGTTTTCTGGGGAAATATAATACAAAGTTATAACTATATTAGGGGAAAAAAATGTTGATTTCTAGCCTAACTAGTCACATGATTAGCCATTGCGTTCAAATAGTTAGTACAATTGGTTCTTCAATGTACTCTCTCGCTAAGTACATGACGGAATTGTTACAGCCATACATAGGAAAAACTATTCATTATGTGCCTAATTCCTATGAGTTCGTGCGCACACTTCAGGGTATCAATATTGAAAATAATAATATACTAATCTACTTTGAATTATGTTCTTTAGTATCACTAAAGGACACTCTCGAACTATTGAAAGAGAAGTTGACATTTTACAGTTTTTTGAGCATACTCTCACAACAACCTATTTCCTATATGATGGCGATTTTTACAAACAGACGGCAATGGGTTCTCCACTATCGCCTGTAATAGCAAATTTTTATATGAAATATCTGAGAATTCGTATGTTTGCTTTGCAAAATTTTCAAAGCTACGTAGAAATCTAGCTAATCGTCCGATCTGGAGTTGAATCTAGGTAACGGATAACTACTGAGTAAGACTACCACTTTCGCCTCTGGGGTAGCCATATTGGGTTCTGGTTCTAGGTTAGAATCAGTTTCGAGTTCAACTTCTGGTTCAGTTTGTGCTTGACGGGGTGTTTCCAGTACTTTTCGCTATCTCGGTTTAGGTTCAGGTAGCGGTTGATTTTGTGCTTTATGTGTAGACCCCAGAAAATATGGATGGAACACGAACTATCGTTTAGCGCATTTGGAAAAAAAAAAGAAAAGATGAGATTGAAGCAATACAAAGTAATATTCAGGTCTTAGAAACGTTTGACATTATCAAAGACGGCGAAAAATTCAGCATGACGAAATCTAATGTCGGTTGTGCAGTATGGAGATCCTACAGCGATTAATAACAACAACACAAATGCGTGGTTTCATCATAAAACATATAGCACCGGTATGGGAATTGGTATGGTATTCGGAATCAACTATTGGGAATGAAGTCCTGAAGCACCAAGGAAAATCCTCGCCATTCCCCCTCACCCCACCCCTCCCGGGCAAATTGAACACTGAGTATAAGTGCATACGTATATATGGGTCGTTTACAAATTAGCCTTTTGCTGTCCTGCAGTTCTACTTCGAAGAAAGATGTAAATATTGCTTTCCTCTTTGTATTGTCATTATGGATAAACATGTACGAATATGTACAAGAAATGTCTAGTTATGCAGTAATAATTTAATATATATTTAACATTTCTAACAATATTCTCCTGGCTGTTTCAACATCCAAAAGTAAAGAACATAGGTTTGTTTAGCTTGTTTCATATTTAAAAGTCCTTAATTCGTTTTACATAAAGTACTTACAATATGTCTGTCTTCCTTATTTTAAACAATGCAGGAGCAATACCAGTGTTTAAAGTGTGCCGGAACGGCGTTGTTTTAAGAAATATAGAACAGGAACGGTGATCCTATACTAATAAATAATTTTTGATCTGGAATTAGATACAGCGTAGCCACGCGTCACGTCGAACAAGGAGAATTAAAAGCAGTCTATAGGTTTCCAGGTCTACAAGTATCCAGGTCTAGAAGTCTACAGTCCACAGGTCTACAAGTATCCAAGTCTACAGTCCACAGGTGTACAAGTATCCAGGTCTACAAGTCTACAGTCCACAGGTCTACAAGTATCCAGGTCTACAAGTCTTCAGTCGACAGGTCTACAAGTCAACAGATCTATAAGTCAAGTTCTTCTTCGCTTTCCTTGTGAAAATATTTTTCAGAGAAATAAGTTATCTACAGATTTTATGGAAAATCTTGCCCTTACTTCTGGCACTTGGGAAGAACTGAACAACGTATTGTAGCAATCTATCAGTTTCTGAAGCTAGAAGATTAATAACAAAGTTAAAACGTATTCTGGATCATTTAATACTAATCTGCTTTCTCTGCCAGTCAGACTATGCTCTTGAAAGGAGTAATGAATGAGAATATCACAATAAATCGGAGCATCTTTATTTAAGCTCCAGTGAATGGACTGCAACGAAGAATGTACGGCATGATCAGGGCTCGAATCAGGGCAGGGGTAATAGTCCTAGTAACAACTATTAATCATTCTTGAGGTTTACTGAATAAAGGCGTGCATAGAAATCCTACAAGGAACTTATTTTTGTCAATAATAATATCGTTATAGTAAGAATTCTCATCCACTTTATAAACACTGAGCAACACATAAAATTTGGTCATGTTTTTCATGCCATAGTCTTATCCTGAGGTTTTTAGTAATTCTCCTGGACAAATTCTCATCATTTTGATAAACCCCACTCACTTACTTACTATTTTGTTAATTTTGTAGATACTGATATGTTCTTTGACGTCTGTTAAGCCGTCAAGACTATCTGTCTGTTCATGCTGCAAATCCTTTAATGGATTTATTGCTATGCTCCTGCATAGATTATAATAGAGATGTAGTATCCATCAGTTAATATATAATCTATAATTACTAAAAACATCACTTTTATAAATGTTACTCAAGTCGGACGTCATTGTTGTAAAAGGCAAGGTTTCGCTTCTTAGGGCGTGTTCACAGAAGACCAAGAGTGTTCATGCAGTCAGAAGAAAGGCTATGGTAAGAAGATTCTTAAGGTTCATGTTGTCGTACTTAATAGGTTGTTTGAAGCAGAAGACTGCGTTGTGTCCTTTTTCTTCTTTCTTGGTTTATTCTCGTTTGTTTTAATTCTTTCTTTTTAGTAATTGTGTCGTTCTAATTCTTGGAACCAATTTAATCTTCGTGTAGTGTTCCCCTTCTAGTATTGTCAATTCCAGTAGTGTCGTCCTTAATTAGCTATTTGATGTAGAAGTCTGTTTTTTTCTCTCTCTCTTTCTCTCTTTATCTCTTTTCCTTGTTCATTCTTGTTTGCTTTAGTCCTTCCTATCTAATAATTACTTTTTCTGTTTTTCGAATCCCATTTAATCTTTACGTATTGCTTTCCTACCTGGATTCGTAGTAATTTCTTGGGGTCATAGGGTCGAAGAGTTGGAGCTTCTAATAATTTTTCTTTGAGGGTCTGAAATGCTTTTTCGTGCAACTCTGTCCAAATATACTTCTGATTTTTCCGAAGTAATTGGTGTAGGGAGTGCGCGTAAGTTGCAAAATTGTGGCAAAATTTCCTTAAGAATGAACATAAGGAGAGAAAACTTCGTAGCTGTTTAGGTGTTTTCGGTGTTTTATAATTTTGAATTGCTTCTACCATCCGTTTTGACATAGAACAGCCTGACAAAGAAATCTCGTGTCCTAAGGCCATAATTTTGTGTTGCATAAAGGTTGATTTTTCTAAAGAAAATCGAAGACCAATATTCTGCATTCGCTTGAATAAGGTTTCGAGTAACTTTGGCATTTCTTTTTCATCATTTCCATAGAGAAATACATCGTCGAGGTAAGTTGTTATATGCATTGGCGCTACGTTCGACATGGCCAGATTCATAATTGATGTATATATGCTAGGCGCGGAGGTCAAACCTTGAGGTAATACACAAAATCTGTAAGTTCCTAATTCTGGAAGACAAAATGCGGTGCAATCACGGCTTTTCTTCTGTAATTTCAATATTCCAGAATGCTGATTTTACATCTAATTTGTTATACCAATATTTTCCTGATATTGTGGAAAGTACATGATGTAAAGATGGAAGTGAAGTAGTCATGAATTTAGCATGATGATTAATATCTCTCATATCGAGAACTAGTCTTACGGATGAGTCTGGTTTCTGTATAAATAGTGCTGAACTATTAAAAGGTGATTGGCAAGGTTCTATAATCTTTTGTTCGAGAAGAGTATTAATTTCTCGCCTGATTTTGTCTTTAAGAGCATAGGGGATGGGATATTGTCGACGATGAAACGGTAATTTTGTGTCTAACTCAATTGGAAATTGATAACCTCCGATAGTTTGGTCGTCCCAACAAAATACATTAGCGTAGGTATAGCATAATTGAAGAATTTGTTCTTTTCACGTCCGGACTACAATCTGAACCTATAGAAATGCGTGATGGATCAAATTTGGATCTATCTGTTTCTATATCATTTTCTTCCTTGTTCAAAGTATCACTTCGTGATGCAACATTACAAGTAAGAACCGGTGGAACATAGAGTTGTTGAGCATGTCCAATTTCTAAGTGTCGGGAAGTATAATTTTCCGTTCTGTTGGATTAATAACTCTAACTAATGCAGAAGGTGAAAGAATAGCTCTAGGAATCAATATTCCATATTTTTGTTGTGTTTTTGAAACACCTTGTATTTGCACCAAATTGGGTTCTAACACGGACTCTCGTCCCATGCGTGATTCTATTAATTTTAACGGGATTATAATTTCAGTACGTTTTGGAAGAAAAATACGTCTAGAACTAACATACTTCGGTCTCAAATTTGCTTCTATCTGCGTTGTTAATTTAGTTTCCAAAACATATGTTAAATTTCGTTTTCTACGGGGTAAGTTTGGATTTCTGCCAAAATGTGTTAAAGTTAATGTTTTTTGTTCGTAACTGATCGTTGCCTGATGTTGAAGTAAAAAATTACTGCCTAATAAAAGTTTTTGTGAAAAATGATCTAAAACGAGAAATTCTTGCGAAAAACGTGCATTTCCTATTTTAAATTTAACTATTGCAATATTATTTATTTCTATTGTGTCTTGTGAAACACCTTGTATTTGCACATCTTCATATCTTAGCTGCATACATTTAGTAACTAACGAAGAATCAATTATACATGCCTGTCTTGCGGTATCCAAAAGTGAATCGCGTTTCCAATTGTCTATGCTAATTGGTAAAAATGCTAGATCATCCTTGATTGTAATCGGAACTTCGAGGACTTTAGGTTTTCGACGTCCTGCAGTGGCCTCATATCTTACTGCAGTATTTCCCCGTTTAAAGGTTGCTGGTAATTTATTGGATCGCTAACTAGATTCGGATTTTGGTATGTTGTTGTATTAACCTGATTTCGCTTTTGTCGCGGACCTGATTGATATTGTGAATTTTGTTGTTGACGCGGTTGATTTTGCCATTGCGGCGGATATGGACGGTTTTGTTGTTGATTGTATTGTTGCCTAAACCGCGGTGCTTGTCTATAATCATGATTTTGCCTATTATAATAATACTGATTATTATAATTTTGGTTATACGAATTTGAAAAAGAACGATTACGATTATATGAAGGTTGTTGCTGATATCGTTGTTGTTGAAAATTTGGTCTATAATTTCCATTCTGCTGGAAATTATATCGTGGATATCTATTTTGTTGACGAAAATTATTGTTATAATTTCTATTGTTGTAGCGAAAATTCGGATCAAAATTCTTTCCTTTATAATTACCTTGTTGATATCTGTTATAATTATGACCTTGTTGTTTTTTGAATTGTTGTTGCTGCTGATGTTGTTGTTGTTGATTTGAGCGCGGTGGCATTTTAGATTTGGATTTTTGCGTATATCGTTGTAGTTGTAATGACAATTTCTTCATTTGAGCTTGTAAAGCTTCAACATCTTCCGCTGTTTGTGGTTCTTCCTTAGATTTATGGATAACGTTTGGTGAAACCTTTATCCATGCCTCATCCTCTTTATCAGAAATTTCTGAATGAGAGTCAGAACTCGATGCTGATGATGGTAATGAATCCGAAGAGTAAGAACGTTTATGATTTTTCTTTTTATGCCTATCCTCTGCGCGAGTTTTACGTTGACGATTACGCACTGTATATCGTGTCGTTTCTATAGCTTGCAATTCAGTAAGTAGCTCATTTACTGTTTGAAACGATTTATTCCCTATTCGTTCTAAATAATAGGGTCGTAAGTCATTTATTATAAGACTTACTGTTGCGTTTTCTTCAATGTCGTAATTGAATTTTGCTATCAATGCTTGAATATCGATAACATAATTCGTTACATTCTCACGTTTGCGCTGTATACGTTCGCGTAATTTGATTCCAACATCAATTTTAGCACTTGGCTTCCTGAAAATTTGCAATATTTTCTTTTTAAAGTCAACGTAAGACAATTCCTGTAAGTGAAATTTGTCTATGCAGACCTGTATTCGGTCCCTGTCTTTAGAAAGAAATGTAGTAGGTAACAGTTCTTTGCATTTTTCCTGTGACCAATTATTTTGTTTTGCTACATCTTCAAATGATTTGAAGAAAGAGTCGATTGAGCCTGTTTTTGAGCTGAATCGAGGCAAAGCTAAACTGTTGTTATATACAATAACGTTTGGAGTCGCCATATTTGTACTTTCGTCTGAATCAGATGTATGATCAGATTGTCTCGTTTCTTCCGAGTCGCTAGAATTGATGTGGCGGTAATCGTGTCGTCGTGTGTTAACCGGCACGAACGTAACTAGTGCAGAGTTCTTCGTTCATATTACATGTCCTTTATCGTAAATCTGATTTTATTGTTGTCCGCAAATTCCATTCGAAAAGAAAATGCATTACCTGCTTTAAATTTAAGAAGCAAGGTTAAAGATAAAATCTTATTTGTCAATCGCTTACAAAATTGCACAAATTTCTGTTTTTCAGAAAAGTTCTTTGCACAAATAAGTAGTATCTCGCGAAGATGTATCTCCTGTTCGGGTGCAAGTGCAATCAATCGCGAATATTTAGGAGCATAAAGACGAATTGACTGTATGATTTTTGCAGCATACAACTGGCATAACGGTAATATCCACGTTTGCAATGTGTGAATATTTTATGCTAATGTTTGCCGAACATAAATGATATCTGCTGTGTTATTTGTACTTGGTAGTTTCGCATGTAAAATCGTTGATTTGTCATCACTAGTGATAAAAAACTCGATTGTGTTGTATGTAGTGGTTGTAATATGCAACGTAAAAGAATCTCCAAAGAAATATTGTGCTTCCAAGAGTGCGGTAATTGCCTTATTTATGAATGTTTCTAGTACAATTACTCGTTGCTGTTCATTTTGCAAATCAATCGCTGAAAATATATGACGCAAAAGTTTGTCTAAAGTGGTGGGTGTCAGAATTTGGTTAACCGTTTTTGTTTGCGCAATGTTATGTGCAATATATTGTTGAATATTAGCTACACACTGCGTTGTTTGGAGAACAAACAAGGGGTAATTCAAATACTGAGTTTGGATATCAATCGGTTCTACGTTGTCTGGGTGAATATTCTCCCATTGTTCGCGTGGAAGACACATCCTGAAGGGATCTACTCGATTCGAATTAGATCGGACACGGCGTTCTTAAACTACCATGTGAAGGCGCTATTCACCATGTGAACGTCTCGATTCCCGCAAAACAATGCGTTTAATTTAGAGAGAAATATCTCCCTATTTATGTGGGGCATAAATTATGTAGACTTTAGTTTTGGTTATTAGGGGGCTAAAAGTGAAGTCTACTCGAGCGTAACTCAGATAAAGGTTCGAGCATTCGCAAATACGAGAGGGACGTTCAACGAGAGTTAAGTAAGAATTAGATCAAAAATAATGGTTTCTTTTGGGATGGATTACATTCTAACTTTAGAATTAAAATGGACTACAAGATTTTACATTTCCCTTAAAGAAGGCACAGATTCTCAACTCGAAGACTAATTAACATTTAAGTTACGGCACACACTGTAGAAATAAATTCAATTCTAAAATAATCAACAGAGCACACGCATCGTTCAGGCAAATGAAACTATTTAAGCACTATTATAAAAAATCCTTGAAACATACCTCAGAAAATGAAGTTGGAAATTGTGTTCTCCTAATGTCATCTCAAAACTGTATGGAAAAGGACCGCTTCTTTTGGAAGAAATATAACGATCTTAGGGCTTCCTTCTTTAGACTTCTTTGCTGTAGTCGTCGTGGCTTCCGAGAGAACAAGAGCGATCTATTGTCTCGTCGGGGCCCTTTTTATACGATTTTTGGGGTGATGAAATGATTTGAGGTTAATATAGTTCATTGCTCTTTGTTTGTGCGTATTAGTGTTTGCACGTGATGATCGTATGATTTCCTGTTGGTGCCAAAATGGTCGCTTAAAGGAAAGTAGAACGATGGAACTGCGTCATAATTTACATAAGTGTGTGTGCTTTCCTATATATCCCTTGTTAAAAGGAGTTCGTGTTGAGAATCTCTGCCCTCCATCTTTATTATTCCTTAGAATTTACAACAGAATAAAATATATTTAAAAATAAGAGTTAATTATAGAAATATGATTGCAATAATGAAAAAATAAGAATAAATACAAAATTAACAAGAAATGACAATGAGAGGCGATCACAATAGAGTGTTATCAGAGAGAAGGAATAAGGTGGAGTGAGATTAAGTGAATTGGATGTTATAAAAAGAAGAAATGGGAAAGTAATATTTAAATTTGCTTTTTAATTTTTCTGAAGAAGCTGTATATTAGATAAACGGGACTACTTAAACTGTCTGGAAAAGGTCAATCTATTAGCATATCACCCAGAAATATATATATATATATCTAGAGGCATCGGTTTTGCTCAGATGGGTCCATTACGGACAACAGTGAACACTTTTTTGAATTCCGGTGATGACATAAGTTGTCGGAGTTCGCGCGAAACTTATTAATCCAAAGATCAATGCATAACTAAGAGAGCCCCTGACAGGAAAATATGAGTAATAGTAGCGCTCCTAGTGTCAGAAGAATGCAACTACCAAACAAAATCGATATTCAGTATTTCGCGTCGCATGGCAGGTTTGGTTCTAACTTGTAAATCGAATTCGATAAGCATTTTTAAATTTCCCGGTTATATGATAGGCAAATTTCAAATGTTACCATATATCATGGCCTAGTGAAGTCTAGGCTAATTCCCCTGTCGCGAGAGACACTGTGATAGCATGACTTGCCCTGATTGGCTGTTGTTGTGGTTACCTCGCTGGCGATTTCCAATGCTAGAATACAGTCAGATTTCTCTAAACGGATACTCTTTGCTTAACGACAGTATCTGTCAGTTGCGTCATACACCATTCAGCCAATGAGGAGGGGATACTTTACCTGTTATTTATATACCTTGGGTTTTGGTAGTGATAGTTTCTAAGAATGACAACGATATGGATCAAGCAATGACATTATTTCAAAGTTATATTGCATTTTATTCTTAACATGATCCCATAACTTTGAATTACCTTTGTAACAGAAACATTTTTTTCTTTCCTGTCTGCTAATTGTAAATACGGCAGCCATTTTTTCTTCACTTTATTCTAAACACTACGGTTAGCTTGTATAATACAGAGCTATTTACATATTTCAACAATCTCTTTATTTAAGAAAGATTGCTACTTAATCAAAAGAATTACCTCTTTGGTTGCCTTTGAAGCTTATTTGTTCATAATGATCCTCTGAACAGGTTTTAAAGTTGATCAATATAAACGCTTTTACAAGTTCCAAAGTTGAGCAACTTCGGATTTTTTTTCTGTACATCAAGCCTCTGTAGGTTCAGAAACAATTGATACTAAAGAGTGAAAAGTATGTGACTGGACCGGGGATCGAACCCGGGACCTTTGGATTCGACATCAAGAGTGGAAGATGTGTCATTGGGAACCGGATCGACTGGGTGGCGCAGTTGGAAGCGCATTGGGACGGTAACCCAAAGGTCCCGGGTTTGATCCCCGGTCCAGTCACATACTTTTCACTCCCCTATCAGCAATTGTCGCGGAGTTTCAGCGGCCCAACCCACGGGGAATAGTCGGGAGTCGTTTTCTGCAAGACGAAGCCCGGCTGCCATCGGGCCACCTGCTGTACAGTGATACGTTTTGCACGTTGTTCACCGCTAAAAATTAGTGAGAACGACTGCTGTAAAATGAAAAGGGAATGTCTTTGAGAGGAGTACAAAGTGCTATGTGTTTCCTTATCGTCGGGGTGAAGCATACTGCCCGCCACCGGGAGTCGTTTCGTTGCCGCAGGGTGTTGGTTAAATATCAGACTCCTGCCTAAATGCCGAAGACACACGAGTAACAGTCTGGTGGCCCGCTTGTGCGAGGCGCTTCGTGCCCGAAAGTTATACGCGCATGCGTGACGTGTGTCGTACGACAACAGGTATGAAAAAACATCACCCAGCTGGAAGACCAGCATAGCCGAATGGTTAAGGCATCAGACTTTTAAATCTCGCGCTGACAATCGGAGGCACGAATCCCATCGCAGACCCTGAAGAACTTTACTAACTACGAAATAAATAACAGCGAAGACAATGCGAAAAGATTAACTTAATATCGATTACCACTGCGTCCTATATATTATATATATATGTGTCCAATATACCAATATGTGTTACTTTTGCCCGCCTTGTTGCCTCCGCGGGAACAAGGTGGGAAAAGTCGGCAAAGTGTCGGATCATAGTTGAGAGTCGCCTTGTTCCCGTAGCCGGGTAACAGATGGCGATTTTATCGCCCCGGTATCCGCGCCTCAGGTGAAGCTCGCCGGAGGACCGCCAAACGTCGCAAGTGGGCCGCCACTGGACCGCTTCCGATTTACTGATTGGGGATCTTTACTATCGATTTTACAAGTATTTACTTTCTTAAACTTCTTTCTGTTGAACATCTTATCTTATCTTATTGTTGATTGATCGAAGCTCATTGAAGCCTCTCTGATCAAAACATTGTAGTATATGATTACTTTTCATTGTTTGAGTAATTGATCTTGGTTTTTAATAGACTTTGTGATCTAAACATTGTTTATATTACAGCCATATTTTGTTATTTATCATTATTATTATTATTTGAAGGTGCTGTTGAAAGTTGTTGACGAGTTGTTATAGCAACCATCTTTCCTGTCACTCCGATCTGTTCACATCGTCCTATTGCATGGATTTAGATACGGGAGACAGATCGACTGGCCCAATACAATTAAGCTGGGTCAGCATGACGCCGGTTTTCGATTAATCTTGCCTGGTGAATTGGGACTTACTTGCGTCTTATTGGTTGGCCCATCGACCTCCATTAATACGATACTGGACTGACTGCAGCCATTGAAAATTTCATGAATATGTGAAGCTAGGGAGCGGAGGGGAAACTT
Organism: Lepisma saccharinum; assembly: GCA_022664845.1. Lineage (NCBI taxonomy): Eukaryota > Metazoa > Arthropoda > Insecta > Zygentoma > Lepismatidae > Lepisma > Lepisma saccharinum. Next base: position 20,755 of record JAGDQP010017261.1, on the reverse strand, counting down.
AATCTCGTTTGTCCTCTTCCAGTCTAAACCAATGTGGACCAAATTTTCGATTCTAGCTCAGTTTTTTTACGCTTGATATCGCTGTGTGGCCCGTTTTTGTATTTATGTCTTAACTCTTGCAAAAAACGTTAAATATTATTTGCAGTGTTTCCTATTGTATGCAGAGTACGGTATACTCTTATATGAATAACTCAGGAATTAAGACTTGAATAAAAAAAACGGGCCACACAGCGATATCAAGCGTATAAAACTGAGTTAGACCTGAAAATTTGGTCCACATTGGATTACACTGGAAGTGGACAAAGGAATTTAAATATTTGCTCTGGCGTCTATCTTTCAACACTAAGTAGTTACTCCAGTATAGTTTACGTAGAGCTCGATGGGTTGGCCTATGCCTGGGTATGTGGAAGCAAAGAATGGATGAAGATCTAGCTAAGGAAGACTGAAATATTTTAAATATGGTATTGTACGGAACGTGATGTTCAATTGTTTTTCTTTACTCAATTTCACCTTCCAGGTGATCATGGCTTGTGCTGGCTTCCATTTCGGGTCACTAGAAGTAGATCCGTCTCCCGTATCGAGATCCATGGTTCTATTGAAGATCTTTCATCATTTTACCCCATAGAGTTAGGAATACAAATAGAGGGAACCTTAGGTTGTTTTGTTGGAGAGCGGAATGAAGCCAAGAGACGGAAGGGAAGTGGTATTTCGGCCATATTAACTGGCAACTATTTAGAGACCCTCTTTTCTGAGCATTGCCTCTCTGAGGTGCACTCATCCTCATATCGAAAAAGGCAATCCTCACTGTAGTCGGTATAGTGCGACTCTAATGGGGCCACACAAGATGGCTGCCGATGAACCGTAATTTGGCTTCATGTGACGTCATCTATGTTCTCTATTTTCTTCCTAACTCTATGTTTTACCCTTTTCTATTTTTCATTGTTATCTCAAACCATTTAGTTTGTAGTCTGAAACTGTTTGTTCGGTTTTCAAGATGTTCTTTTTTATGTATGCAAATAAAGTAATGTATTGTTTTGACACAATTCAATAAATAGTTAGATATTAATGGAACATACAAACAGTAATGAAAAATCATAATTAATGAACACATTTAAATAATATGGCAGTAACAGCGAAAGTTCGACATATATTTATACATATCATTTTTCATTTCTCTTTTGATTACTATGTAATCGTAATTACTTTTATGTCTTCAACACATACGTGATAAAATGAGTTAGAGAAAGAGGGGTCATTTCATGCCAGTTCATTCAGGAAGTATCATCTACCATCTTGTTTTAGCAAATACGTATATTGTGCACTTCATATTGTAAACTGCATTTCATTGCTTTTGTTAATTTGAATGATAAAACTAACTAATTAACTAACTCTATGGCTTATGGAACTCGCAAGTTCATCGCCGCAGTAACAAACGTTCGCCATTAAATTCTATCCTGGGCAATATCAAGCCAGTTTTCATCACAAACACCTACTTCTCGAAGATCTCTTCTAATATTGTCCTCCCAACGACATCTCGGTCTTCCCAATGGCCTCTTTCCATCCGGTCTTCCAACCAGGATAGAATATAATCTTCGTTTTTCCCCCATCCGAGCTACATGGCCTGCTCACATTAGTCGTCGCGATTTCATTATTTTTACAACATCTGGTGAATCGTACAGTCCGTGGAGTTCTTCATTATGCAGTCTCCTCCACTCTCCAGTCATCTCGTCCCGTTTTGGCCCATATATCTTTCTCAAAACCTTATTTTCAAACACACGTAATTTATGTTCATCTGCTAGGGTCGTACTCCAACTTTCGCAACCGTAAAGTATTACCGGCAGAATAACAGTTCTGTATATTTTTAATTTCAATTTCCTTGATATTGATCGCGATGTTAGGAGTTTTTGGACTGAATAGAAACATGCGTTCCCCGATACTAAGCGACTGTTTATTTCTTCCGTGACCTCATTTTTGCTTGTTACGTATGCTCCCAAGTATTTAAATTTGTTTTTAATGATAATATAAAAATTCTATCAACAGAAAAAGTTACATTCAGTGTCTCATATTGGTAAAATACACAATAAAAAAACAAACAAGGGTTATTACAGAGGGAAAGTAAAAAAAAAATCAAATATTAATACAACAGTATAATAATAATTTAATTTAATTTATTGGTTTATTTATGTGCTATAAACAGCAATGAGGTCTATATAGTTATACAGCTAGAAATACAACAGCTATTACTACTTACACATCTAACAGAAGATTATTCAAGGTTACAAGTATATGTTTCATGAGCAAGGAGATTACAATTATTATTCTTGTACACAGCGGACATCCAGATCATATTCTGTAGGTAACAAGTACAAACATTCAACAAATTAAAGAAAAAAGAAAAAAAAATACTATACATTAAAAGAAAATGTACAAGAGATTTAAATCTGAGATGATAGATATCCTGTCTATAAAGGTGTCCTGGAGCTAATGTATTACAATAATGTCATTGACAAATATATTTTTTTTACAAACCCCATTCACAAAAATAAGTACTATAAAAGATGGTTACCATAATTAAAATTTGGTTGCATTTTCGTTCATTGAGTTAAAATTCTTTACTATTCTGTATAGTAGCCTGTTAATGGGTTCCCTTGTCCCAAGAAAATTGTAATTTCTAAAATAATGTGACGGTACCAAAAGATCTTCTCGAATGACACTTCACCCTATTACCTAGCACATCATTAATAAGCTGTCCATCTTTCAACTTCATTCTACCGAGCCGCCGTAGCTCAATGGTAGAGCGTTGGCGTAGCATTCGGGAGATCCTGAGTTTGATCCCAGAGACCTGACTGAGGTTCTTTCAGGGTTTTTCCTCAGTCACATCAGGCAAATACCGGGATGGTACCTTCAACGTTGTAATGTCACCTCGCATTCTGCGAGATGCCGCCATCATCTGAGTGCGAGACATACATGACCTCCCCAAACATTTGTATAGACTCAATTTTTTGAATTTATATCTTTGGTCTTAACTATTTTTTATGCTGAAGCCATGTATAAATCTTTAAGATATCTATTTAATTGAATATTGTTTTGAAAATAATAATTTTGAAACACACTATACTAAGCCAAAGACATTCTCATGAATAAGGAAATGTATACCAAAGACTTTTAAATAATGCAGTAAATAAAATAACCACTGGCGTGACAGGCCGATGGGCCCTGAGCCTGCCCCGACGCCATCTGTCCGCCGTTGGTGGAACTGCGTCCACCTGAGTGGCGGCTGTGTGGTCAGCCCTACGCGCTACCTGACCATGAACAGGCGTATCAGGGGCTTTCTAGACCGAGTGGTCGTCACGTCTTTATTCACGTGACTTCCCAGTTTTCATCACGACGCTGGGTGGACGCCGAAAAGTAGGACTCCAGCCGGGGATTAAACCCGGGATCACGCGGACATGAGTCCAACGCTCTAAACACTAGACTATGGAGCCCTTAATGCAGTAAATACTTTAGCAAAATATGTAAAAACCTCTTTGGATGACCATCTAGGTTGTATGTAATGTCTATGTCTATACGCCTATATAAGGGAGTTATGCATACACCTGTATGTATTAGATAGTTATTCTGGAACTGCCGAAGTGCAGTGCAGGTGCTAATGAGAACCTTCCTTGCTTTGCTTTTTATTTGTTGTGTTGTTTTCTCTTTTGCATACACAAGTTCTTACATATACCGTAATTCGTCTCCTTAAGGCAGGAGGTGGAAACATACTCGCATATACTGTAGTTTATATTTATATGTTCCCCCGGGTTGGTAAGTTCAATACTAATCTTATCTTACCTTACAGATATAAACCCAAATCCTACGCCCATAGCCTGAGAGTAAGAATACATATAAGTGAGAGTCATTCGGGGGGTACTCGAGGACCTATCAACGTAGGCCCTGGCAGACACCTTCCTGAATCCTTTCCCCCTCCCCTATCCCGGCCTGAGTCTCAGGTGCCTAAAGGTCATAAATAAAATTGAAATATTCAACTTGCGTCTGACGTCTACAGGTTCCAAATTGAAGTAGGAACACAGATCTGGATAACTGTTACCGTTGTAAGGTGGTACAATCCTATTACATTATAATCTAAAGAAGCATTTTTAACTGCTTCTATACAGTCAGTTGTTGTTCTAGTAGAGGGCTGCCATACTCCGCTAGCATGTTCAAGCTTGGTCCAGTAAGTGTCTTATACAGTGTTATATAAGTTTGTACTTTTCTGAGATGACTCCATTGATGAAAAATAAATCATATGAGGTACCTAGCTTCTCTTACTATTTTGTCCAGATGTTACTGAATTTCAATTCACTATCGAATTGTACACCAAGATTAGAAGTTGGTAATTATTTATCCCTTAATTTTATATCTCGTCCCGTTTCGTCCCGAGTGGAGGAGACTGCATAATGAAAAACTCCACGGACTGTACGATTCACCAGATGTTGTAAAAATAATGAAATCGCCACGACTAAGGTGAGCAGGCCATGTAGCTCGGATGGAGGAAAAACGATAATTATATTCTATCCTGATTGGAAGACCGGATGGAAGGAGACCATTGGGAAGACCGAGACGTCGTTGGGAGGACAATATTAGAAGAGATCTTCGAGAAGTAGGTGTTTGTGATGAAAACTGGCTTGATATTACCCAGGATAGAATCCAATGGCGAACGTTTGTTACTGCGGCGATGAACTTGCGAGTTCCATAAGCCATAGAGTTAGGTAGCTAGTTAGTTAATTTTATATCTACTAACAATGTAATTAACATTATTCGTATATCTAACTCTATGGCTTATGGAACTCGCAAGTTCATAGCCACAGCAACAAACGTTCGCCATTGGATTCTTCTCTTGTTATTTATTTTCGTTCTATTTTCTACACACCACTCATCTATTTTATTTATAACAGCTTGCACATCGTTAACATAATAATAATAATAATAATAATAATAATAATAATAATAATAATAATAATAATAATAATAATAATAATAATAATAATAATAA
>JAGDQP010017261.1:865-13019 GCA_022664845.1 Lepisma saccharinum | reverse complement strand
TTGCCCAGTATGTCTTCCCATTTCTCATTTATACTCAATTCACCATTCCAGTTCATCGCTTTACCTCCCGTCTCCCTAATTCTCCTCGCTTCTTTCCACTTGCTAACCAATATACTTTCCTCTTGTTCTAGTATCTCCGCCCCTTCCCAGTCTATATCATGCGCCTCTTCCTGTACATGTTTGTAAATAGTATTTCTGTGTCTTTTCAATCTTACATCATCCTTGTGTTGTTGAAGCCTCTCCTGTAATTTCTTTTTCGTTTCTCCTATATACACTGCCTCACTGTTCATAGACGGAACTCTTGTACATTGTACATAATCCTCTTTGTTCTTCTCCCTCTAGATTATCTTGCTGCTTGTTTCTAAGTCAAAGACCCTCTTCCCTCCTTTCCCATACGTTTTCACTCCTACCTTCCCAAACAGAGCCGCTTGATTCTCTCGGTATAATTCTTCCCCCACTTTGTATCCCAAACCACTTTTTCTTCTCACCTTCTTTTCCTTCGCCATCCGTTTTCTTCTTGTGCCATTTTCAATTTCCGAATATTCTTCTGTCATCCTCACTATATCCATTCTCCTTTAGCTGTTACCAAAACCTTTCTACATCTCTCTTCTGATCTTCTGTATTCTTTCCTCCATGTTCCTTATGATAATTTCTCTAGTTACTTCACCAACGTCATTCCTCTTGTGGCAAAAAATTTCTGTTGTACGTTTCATCTGGAACCATGAAATTACAAATCTCCCGGCTTTCGTTTCCTCAATCCTGATATACAAGAAATTTAATACTATTTTCCCCTTCCATCTCACTTTCCAAAAACATCCCTTTGTCGTTATCATTGAGTTCCTTAATTAATATATCTAATGTTCTTCTTGAGCCTTTCCGTATACGCAGAAAAGTCACGTACGGACCTGGAAAATAGCAGCAGTCTGTCCTTTCCTTTCTCCATCACAATCTTTTCCCAATCATTCATAACTAAATCTGTTATCACTGGGCTTATACCAGATCCTAAACTGAAGTTTTATTTTGTACGCACTATCTTGCCACCTATCTTACAAAACCCATTCCCCCATGCCACTTTTAGGGCCTTCTGCATTGTATCATTATCCAACCTTTCTATAACTTTCCGTTATAACTTACCATTATATTCATTATTTAATTATTTATTTATTACGTATTTATTTATTTAAAATATTTTTGCGCCTCGATTCAGTTTATTTTATGTAGTATTGCTGTTACGAGTTTGTTATAGCGTTCTAGTTGACTAGAGGGTGTGTCTATGAGCAAAGGACTGTGATTGGTTGTTCAGTTTCGGAAAGTAAACGATCTCTGGGACGTGGTTGGCGGAAGCTGTAGGAAGGATCTCTTGGGTATCTGGCGTTTATTATGAACTGCTAGTGTTGATTAGTGTTTCATCTTAGGGAAATGTTGATAGAACATCGATACTGTAAAGGTTACTGTGTGTTTTTACAATAAAGTCAAGTGTACAAGTCTTGTCAGTCTGTTTTAATTAAGATCATTAACGCTAATTGGTATTTACCGTCGTTGATAAGTAGTCTTCAAATGATGAGATTTCTTCTCTCCTCTAACGTTTCGGGAGCTTATGCTGCTCCCATGGTCACAGAAGAAAACGCCTAGATGTTTGTTGAAAGAAGTATGAAGGAAGTGAAGAGGAAAGATAAAGGAAACAAGGAAATCTTGTCTTGAACTTCCTCGTAGAAGTACTTCCGGAACTTCCTCTTTTTCTGTACTTAGCATTCGTGTAGTCTTCAGCGCATCCTGACTTTCTTTAAGATCATTAAGTTCCTCAAAAACTAAAATCAATGATTATCGAGATTTTAGCGCTCTCATTGTTGGTGCGAGTGGTCTCAAGTTCGATTCCGCCAAGAGATCTCGATTTCGGTGATGATCCAGCATGATATAAACCGAGGAGCTACTTGAGTTAAGTAACCGAGCAGCCGTGGCTCAGTGGTAGAGCGTTCGCTTAGCATTCAGGAGGTTCTGTGATCAATCCCAGCGACCGAACATCCTGACTGAGGTTTTACCAGGGGTTTTCCTCAGCCACACCACAGAAGTGCTGGTATGGTACGTACAAAATAGGCCCTGGCCCTCTATCTTCAACAATCCCCTTTATCCCGGCCTGAGCCACAGATGCCTTAAAATAAATCCAAATTCAAATTGCGTTAAGAAGTAGCGTTCCCTGGTCTCTAAAGTCAGATGAAATAGCGATGGTTAATCGTTGAGCTCAGCACATGAACGAAAATCACTTGGTGGGCCAAGGTCCTATATGAGGAGTGGTTTTCCTCAATTTTTTCCTGTCTCTCAATCATTTACTCATCTTCAATCGTTTTTCTTTTCAATTAATTCTCATAATGTAAACACCAACTAGAATTTGGAAATAGTTTTGAAACATTAAAAAGTGATATCGGGACCTGTTGATAGAAAAAAAAAAGTGCGGTGACAATATTTCTGGTGGTTCAATCACGCTCCATTAGGTGGGTTAAAGACAAAGTTAAGAATCTCATGTTAAAATTGTCACAGGTAGGAAGGTTATAAACAGCCCGGACTGACCCAGGTGGCTAGGCGGCGATCGCCGCCCAGACAGGGACCAAATCAAGGGGGGGGGGGGGGAAATGAAAATTTTAATAAAAAGAGGAGGTCAGGAGGAAGAGAAAAAATATGTGGAAAACGTGTGCGACAACTAATACTCTTGTGAACAGTCACGGAAAGCCCATTCATCTCTGGAGTTAGAGTTGATAATAAACATGATTAAACACACATTAATGAACACGAATCTTCCGTTGTTCAGGACAGTGCTGTCAAAGCTTATATGCAAATTTGTAAAAGCAGGGATATTGAAACTCTGATCGATAAAAACATGGTAATAAAGCGCAGAAGTGGCATCGAAATCAGAAGGAAAGTGATCCACATGTTAATTGATATAATCGTGTTTATCGGCAATCAAGGATTAGCTTACAGAGGATCCATCGAAGTTGCTGCAGATCTGAACAACAGGTGCATCAACCATGGCAACTTCTTAGAACTAGTGTTATGTTGGTTTCTAAATACGACCAAATATTGAAGACGCATGTCGATATGGTTATTCGAAAAAGCAAAGAACGCAAGGAAAGGCATTCTAGATCACAAGGACGAGGCAGCCTCATCACCTTTCTCTCCAAGTCGTTCATCAACAAAATCATAAAGTGTCTAGCCCTTCAAATTAAACTCGACATTGCAAGTGAACTCAAACAGGCGGGTATCTTCAGCATAACAGTAGATTCCACACAAGATGTTTCTGTGTTAGACCAGCTAGCGGTCTGTGTTAGATATGCGGTTAATGGTCGCGTATGTGTGAGACTATTAAACCTGGCTGTTGCAAATAAAACAACAGGTGAAGCACTTTACCTCCAGGTACGAGAAGAGCTTCAGAAGTATAACATCAAGATGAAGCAAGTTGTTGTGTGTTCATTTGATGGAGCTACAAACATGAGTGGTCAAGATACAAAATACTTAACGGTAATCTTAGAACTGGATAGTTGATATCTAAATTTTACTTCCGTGTTCTGTTGCGAATAACCAGAAATAATAACCTCCTTTATTGTACCACGCCTAGGCTACGTATACTGCAGCACTCCTTATTCCATATACTAGTAATTATGTACAATAACCTTGATTCAAATATTGATATTTTCGGATCTGAAAACACTTTCCATCGAACGCTAAGTACCAATATCTGAGTTATTCTTTTGTGTATTATAATCGTCATGTTATTGATATCAATTGCTGTGTTACGTGTTGTGTAAAATTTTATTTCATGTTATTTAGTTTGTAGTAATGTTATTTAGTTTGTAGTAATGTTATTTAGTTTGTTCCAATGTTATTTTGTTTCTGTCTAAAATGGCAACTCTAGCTGTATCTGAAACTTAATAATAAATAAATAAATTTATGCTTTTCGCTGATGACTTGGTAGTGATGATATCGGACGACAAAAGCAACCAAAACTTCATGAAATTAGAAAATCTAATTACTCAATTAACAGATTGGCTTAAGGACAGAAATCTCATTTTGTCCAAGAGTAAATCTAAAATTATTACTTTTGGGGTTAATATTCCCCCATGACAGACAAATATCCCGATAGTAGATTCGAACAAATATTTAAGACTAATACGACCCGTCACGATTCGCCTTTAGCTGTTAAAATCCACACACATGCCCCTGCCGGGACTCGAACCCGGGACCTACGAGCCGATGGCCTACCGCTGCAGACCGCTCAGCCGGCCGGCTATTAGGCAAGATACTTACTTGACAACCACATATCAAAAATATTAAGAACAAGGCTAATAAAATAATAAATATCTTTAAAGCAATAGCCACAAATAAATACGGAGGACACCAGACGATAATGCTTACATTCATCAAAAATTATTTTCTTCCCTCCATAGAACATCGAATCTCTATGGTTCCATTAATCACGGATTTTAATCTAAATAAGATTGAGCTCATATGTAGAAGAGTTCTACGCGTAGCACTAGGAGTCATGAATAATTAACCAAACGTTGCCATTTACGCCGAAGCCCACGTATCGAATTTCCAAACTCGCCGACACTTGCAAGCCGTCAAATTTTTGCTAAAAAGTAAACATATTTAAACCTGCCCATTAAATAAAGTTTTACAGTAAACTCTTTGTCTCAAACAGAAACGTCAAAGATTTCGGAACACAATATGGGAAGCCTTTTCTGTACAATTCTCTGAAGAAATATACATTTTAAATCAGTCCAAAAGAAATAATCTGTTTAAAATTCAATGTCCTCTAGCCCCAGACATTCATTATTCATTATCCTAAGTATAAACATATAACAGAATATCGAGCTGAATGGGATGGGTTCTATTTTATATATGTAGATGGCAGTAAAAATGAAACATCAGTCTCCAGTGCTGTATGGGATGAAGCTAAAAGATATGCTCTCAAATATAAATTACACCCCTTTCTTAGTTGCTTCTACAGCGAGGCATTTGCAATTACGAAGTGTTTACGATACACATTACATTTAAAAGCTAACAAAATTCTTATGCTCTCTGATTCACAATCAGTATTACAGTCCATAACTAGATCATGTCAAAAATCACACCCACTAATTTACGACATTATAGAACTGTATTATTTAAATGTAAGCATGAAGAAAGACGTTGAATTTAAATGGATAGATAGCCACAAAAGCAGTCACCTTGATTATGCGGATTTCTTAGCGCAGAGCAGTAAAACCTTCCTAACATTACTAGATCAAAAATCTACTATTTAGATCTTTTACCAAGATGCGGGAACAAGATTAAGGAACAAAGGTCAAACTACTTTACGGAAGAGATACAAGCAGGCACCAACAATTTCCGGCACTTCTACAATAAATATTCGACAAACCCCTTATTCTAAACTATGAATGTCCCGAAAAAAGGTAATACAAACAATAAGAAGGGTCCGCTCCAATCATACGCGTTTAAATGATCATTTAGGTCGAATAAAACTAAAAACAGAAGCAACATGTGAGTGTGGACATCAATCACAGACCTTCATTCATCTCTTTACAGAATGTTCCAATTTCTCTAAAGAAAGAACAGCATGACTCAACGCTCTATACAGAACTAACATTTCCAAACCTATTTCATTTCCATCTCTACTCTTCCAACCAACTACAACTCCCGCTTATCTAATATACAGCTTCTTCAGAAAACTTAAAAAGCAAATTTAAATATTATTTTCCCATTTCTCCTTTTTATAACAGTCAATTCACTTCATCTCACTCCACCTGATTCCTTCTCTCTGATAACACCCTATTGAATCCAGGTAGGAAAGCAATACATAAAGATTAAATTAGATTCGAAAAACAGAAAAAGTAATTATTAGAAGGACTAAAGCAAACAAGAATGAACAAGGAAAAGAGATAATGAGAGAGAGAAAGAGAGAGAAAAACAGACTTCTACATCAAATAGTTAATCAAGGACGCCACTACTATAATTGACAATACTGGAAGGGGAACACTACACGAGGATTAAATTGGTTCCAAGAATCAGAACGACACAATTACTAAAAAGAAAGAATTAAAACAAACGAGAATAAACCAAGAAAGAAGAAAAAGGACACAGTCTTCTGCTTCAAACAACCTATTAAGGACGACAACATGAACCTTAAGAATCTTCTTACCATAGCCTTATTTCTGACTCCATGAACACTCCTGATTTTCTGTGAACATGCCCCAGAAAGCGAAACCTTGCCTTTAACAACAATGACGTCCGACTTAAGTAACATTTATAAAAGGGATGTTTTTAGGAATTATTAAGGAATTATAGATTATATATATTAACTGATGGACACTACATCTCTACTATAACCAACGCAAAGGCATAGCAATAAATCCATTAAAGGATTTGCAGTATAAAACAGATAGACAGACGAACAGATGCCCACCTGCGTTTTAAGTTTTATCAGTGGTCTCTCTTATGAAAGTTTTTGTGTGAAGTTTTGGGGCTAGGGCTGGGTTGCAAGAAAATACTTAAGTGTAAAATCTGACTTAATTCAGACCATCGAGCTCTACATATTACTGGAGTGACTACTTAGTGTTAAAGATAGACGCCAGAGCAAACGTTTAAACATGTTTGTTCTTTCCAGTCTAATCCAATGTGGACCAAATTTTCAGTTCTAACTCAGTTCTACACTTCTTATCACTGTGTGGCCCGTTGTTTGATTTAAGTAGTCACTCCACTATTATATAGAGTTCGATGGTCTCCTTAAGACAGATTATACACTTAAGTATTTTTCTTGCAACGCAGCCCTGAACTTTCTTGAAGGGCTTCATGTTAATGTAGAAAAAATAGTGGGCATCTAGAACTGTTATTCAATAAATACACATTAGAACACCTTTACCGTTTGAGTTTTGTGTTCTCGTCACAGAAATCATCACGACCGGCAACACGTCTAATTCAAAGGTAAACATCAGAATTAGAGAAGAAACCCATCGAAGGATTCTCAGCCGGAAGTACTATTGGTACCCCAATATGAAAATGGTATCCTTAAAGTCCATTTAGCTTATATTCTCCCTCAAAGTATACCCGCCGCTATGTAGGACTGCCACATTTAAAATTTGTTAATAACATCTTGTCTTTAATATTGCCAATGTGTGAATTCTGTATGAACCTGGGGATGACAAATAGGGTTATGAAAAGCCTACGGAAAGATGGTTACAGATAATGCACCCTAATTTCAGTCTGAAGAATTGTCTTGAAGAATGACGAGAGTCTTGAAGAACTGAGTTTGTGGTCATCAAGAAATATTGAAGAAATGAAATGAAAAGCAGATACACAAGTCAGGATAGAAGCGGAGAGGGAAAACCAATCGAATATCATGGCAAATTTGAAATCCATCAGAAGGCGGAGCTTTAATGATAGTTTATCCAAAAATATACGCAAGTGAGTCGAACATGAGCACCTCTTACAAGAAATAGAAGGTGATTGCAATAGAATTCTAGATAAGAGGAGAAAATGTTTTAATACTTCCACACTCAAAGAAGGAGGACCAAAGGAAATCCGTAACGCCAAAGAAGTAAGAGTTACCAAAAAGTAGAACCAGAATTGCAAAGAATGACAATTTTATGTATTGTTTACTTAATGTAAGTTAATTTCTGCTCATTATTTCAAATAGCAAGATGAAAGGGAGCTGCTCCATTGTAATCACTTCATGATCCTTGTACTCCTTACCTTTTTCGTACTTGAAGCAATCAAACAAAACCAAACCTAACCTAATCTAACCTTAGTTAACGTAGCGTATTGAATCTTAAGTCAAGAATGGATAAAATATGAAATTGCATGAAAAAATGGAGAGCACAAGGTCCGTGAAGTAATTATAATAGAGCTGTTCCGATGAGAGAACTTTGAATTCAAGAGGAAATCCAAATATATTTATAAGAATTTATTGAAATTTTGTGATTGATATTCCGATCATTAATCGTACTTCATAGGTATTGTCACTTACTAATCGATGATTGTGATATTCACTGTAAAGATATTAGATTTAAAGGCATAACTTCTATTTCCAAAGTGAAATCAGACTCTCAGTAAAACCTGCAACCAGCACAAAGTAATAAAATTCTACAAAATAATGTTAAAACGGATATAAACGAAATTTTGTAAATTCTCTAATGTGATACGAATTTTCTAGAAGTCTTCAGAGGCGATATGGAGCGCAGAGAAACTTGAACTTCGCCTAAGTCAGTTTTATTTTGTTGCACTTCATTAGTTGGTGAAGCACAAGTGAAGTATTTCACTTTGTCATTTCCTGTACTGTTTTAAAGTGATTCAATATCGATGCTCAATACAGAAATTATCGTACCTAAAAGCCAATAACGATGTAAGGAGTATTCAGATGTATATAATAAGTAAGCTACAACCTGGAATTACAAACTGAATGTTTATGTTAGAAGTTTCAATTTAGTTGCCCATACATTTATATGATAGTTCTTCAGTTGGAAGTGAAGTTTTGACATTACGTCTCCGGAACAAGTATTTTCAGCTTTCTTCGAACAAGGTTCGTTCTTAACGAATACTGTTTTATTTGAAGAGAATTTTCTATTTCATTAGAAAGTGAATTTTCTATTACCAGTGATTGTGATAAGTTTACAACATATGTTGTATTCAGCCATAGTTGTTGCAGAACACTATTCTTCGCGATACATGTAACAGAGAAACAGACATGCAAAGAAGTCCAATTCAAGTCACTGTTTTATGTGACTGGACGTTTCCAAAAAAATGAATATTAATAAATTCGTTTCACGCAATGGATCCCCCCACAGTCGCATGCAAATGCTCTGTGGTGATAGAAAAACTTGTGAGAAAAGTGATACAAAGTGCAAAAAGTGATAAAAAGTGCTAAAAGTTATAGAAACTGCTATAATTTATAGAAAGTGATAAAAAGTGCTAAAAGTTATAGAAAGTGCGAGAAGTGATAAAAAGTACTAAAAGTTATAGAAACTGCTATAATTTATAGAAAGTGCGAGAAGTGATGAAAAGTGCTAAAAGTTATAGAAACTGCTATAATTTATAGAAAGTGCGAGAAGTGATGAAAAGTGCTAAAAGTTATAGAAACTGCTATAAGTTATAGAAAGTGTGAGAAGTGATAAAAAGTGCTAAAAGTTATAGAAACTGCTGTAAGTTATAGAAAGTGCGAGAAGTGATAAAAAGTACTAAAAGTTATAGAAACTGCTATAAGTTATAGAATGTGCAAAAAGTGATAAAAAATGCGAAGAGCTTTTCTCGGGTGCAAATGTGAAGCATGTTGTTATAGACGAACCCTTGGCCCTCGACTTGGCACTAATTCGGATATGCTAATAGGAAGTGACGCTATGATTTACCTCCCTTCAACAAGTCAGACTAGTTCACCGAGTCAGGCAATTCGTTTGAAAACTCTGGAACAACACATTAATGATCTAATACAAGATATTGCTGTCTGGGAAGAGTATTAATGCTTGAACAGGAAAGTGTTGTAGGACAGAAAGAAGAAGAAATCAGAGAACTTGCAGTTAGAAGCTCATTTAGCCAAACCAGAATGATGCCCTTAGTCATTGAAGCCGCTAATAAAAAGGAAATGGACGACTATGATGCCGATCTGAGAGAAACGTATGAGTGTATTGTAAGGAAGAAGAGAGAGTTAAAACATCTGAGAAGAAAACGTCGTCTGCTGCTGATGGAAATCGGGAGTCCACAGGTAGCATCGGCTCCTCCAGCAGAACCTCAACCACCACCAACTCAGCCAGTACCTGATAAACACATAGAAACAGCAGATGATGAACAAAGAAAGAAAGAGGAAGAAGAAGAAGGAGAAGGCGACGAATGATTATTGTAGAGGCATCGCTTGGAATAGGCTATTTGTATTATTGTTTAAGGAACAGAAGGACTGAACCAGACAGCCATAATAACAACCCAAAGGAAGACTGAACTATCCTGAATTCAACGAAGATCTTGAAATCACTTGTTAACCATTATGGTTCCAGCCTGCACCAAATTGTTAGTTTTCTAACTTTAAGAATGAATAATGGAAGCTGAAAATGAATGACTATTCTACTTTCGTTTTTGGCAGTGTGTTTGGTTTTCCAGATAGTCATGGTCTGTCTTCGAATAGCAAGGAAAAGAATGAATCTTTCTTTAAAAAATAGTTTTGAATAACTTTGAGCTGTGAAAGGAGATTGGATACATAGAAGAGAAACAACTTGAAAGGGGATTCCCAGTGAATGGAAGACAACAATGAAAGATAAGATATTAAAAAAGAAAAAAAGAAAAGCCAGCCATCGTAGATCAAATGATTAATAACTTAGCTTTGGATAATTTGTTCTCAAATATGAAGAAATATTCAAGTAATTTAAAATTGGAATATTCTGTTGAGGGGAGGTACTTTATATTTGGCTTTTGCCCTTTTATTGTACTTTTAATTCATTTGTTTCTGAAGTAGCTGACATTGGCAGAATGTAGTAGTTGTAATTATGATTACCTTATTTCTTGTTCATTACTTTATTGTTTCTTGTTCATTAATTGATTGTAGTTAA
The DNA here is from genome assembly GCA_022664845.1 of Lepisma saccharinum. Taxonomy (NCBI): domain Eukaryota; kingdom Metazoa; phylum Arthropoda; class Insecta; order Zygentoma; family Lepismatidae; genus Lepisma; species Lepisma saccharinum. Next base: position 2,442 of record JAGDQP010017261.1, on the reverse strand, counting down.
TTGTTTCTATAAATAACAATAATTTATTCTGCCAAATTCTATATATTTCCACTCATTAAGACTGTTCCATACGTGCAGAAATATTTTCAAGTTTTAGTCCTTTGCTTAAATGAAATTTTACGCTATTTCTTTATGAAAAGAACATAATATGTAAATTTTTTTTTTTAGTAATTAATCTCACATATTAAATCAATAGTTATATCAAGTGACGTAATGAAATATGTTATTAGGAAGATCTTCCAGTATGTTTCGGCACTACTTTACATTTCCGAAGAGATTGATTAAAATGATATATTGTTTTAAAAGAAGAAAAAGCACCTGTATTGGCCAGTGGAGTAACTTCTGAATTCGGCCTATCACGATTCGGCTTATCCACAGCTGGTTAAAATCCACAAATATTCATGCCCCGGGCGGTATTCGAACCAGCGACCTTCGCGTCGCTGGCCTAAGCATAAAAATATTTTGTTATTTGATATTTATAATTGTATACACATCAAACTCCGCTTGTTACTTCTATGATACATACAAATATGATTTTAACTTTTTCTATTTCTTTACATCTTAAGCTAGTTACTCCTCCGACGCATGTTAGTTCAAGATGGCGCCTACATGTAGAGTTTTCGGAGATTTTTTTTTTTTAGTATTATTAATACTTGCCTCTGCATGTTTGTCACTGAAAAGACATTATTATTTTCGGTATTTCTTATAAGTTGATATATGTAGGAAAAACTTTTCGGGTAAGTTACTTATTAAAAGTTAGGTACAGGTTGAATTGAAACCTAATTTTGCATCTTCTCAAGAATCTTAGGGAAAATGCCAATTTTTATGGCTTAAATTATAAAAGTTTACTATTATCATACATCTTCCTTATTGACGGTGTGAAGGTTTTTTTTTAATGTAATTGAAAAAAGTATTGGTTAAAAAATAATAAGGAAAGGTAGTTTATTTTAGCTAAATCGGTAGTACATTTTGATCTCAGAAGAAGTCCAAGATTACCCTTAAAAACAATTTTGAAGCGAAAATGCTATTTTTTTTTTCTCGTGAAAGAAAGGGTCATTCATTTATGGATTGGGTCCGGGTCTTTCACCTCTCTTTTCTCAATATTCAGACATTTGTGCAGAATTAGCAACATTTTTAGGCGACATTAAAGAATGACAAATAATATATATTTCATACTCGGACACACCCTGGTTGGCATGATATTCGGAATCAACAACCGGGAATGAAATTCTCACTCACCAGGGAAAATCTCCGGCATCCCCCCACCCACCCACCCCCGACAAATCGAACACTGCCTGGATGCACTCCCAGAGCTCCTATGTACTGATATTCTCAGACACTGGTACAGAGCCTGTCCCAATTTTCTTCTACAGAAAGGTGGCAACCCTGATCTAACTATTAAAACTATTTTCATGGCCGATTTTCTTTGATGCGCATAAACTTTAGGCTAAAATAAATATTCAATAAATGTTTAATGATTATACAATGATTAAATTAGCAAATGTATCCCTTTTAATTGACTAAATGCTATCTTGGCCACTCAGCAATTCATAGCACTCTAATAAATCAATTAAATT
>JAGDQP010017260.1:0-38900 GCA_022664845.1 Lepisma saccharinum | reverse complement strand
GCGAGACGAAGGAAGGAGAAAGAGGGTGTCTGTTTACTAGAAACGATTATGGGATAAGAAGGTGCCATTTGGGTTACCTAGCTGTACGGCGTTCGCTGTCGCAATATTTTTGATGCGAAGTGTACCATCCCGGTATATGCCTGGCGTGACTGAGGAAAACACTGGGAAAACCTAAATCAGGACAGTCAGCCGCTGGTACCGAACCGAGGTCCTCCCGAATACGAAACCAACGTTCTACCAAGTAAGGTACGGTGCTCGGAAGAAAGCATACTCGTTTCGATGTTGATCACATGCACGCACACACAATATCATAGGCAAGCCCATACAAAATAACGTAAATAACAACATAATATCAGAAATTATCAAGCATAAATATCGTGCATCGTGCCCTATTTTTAAGAACTGATAGAAACAGACCTTTTCTCTTGTCTCTCATGCATAACGTTAGTGTTCTATGGAATTCATTAAGAAAGAAAAAAGAAAGAAACCATGGGTTTTAAAATTCATTTTTGTTTCTCCATATTCGGTAAGGATCTTTTTCTATTAGACAATTTGAATTAAACTCTTCAGTACCCTTCAACAAGTGGCCCACCTAAAATAAAAATGGTGTTAGGTTTCCTATTTTATTGTTTGAAATGGTACTCTCTAAAGTTTTTCATTATTTGCTATATACTACAAGAAATCATAAATATATTTTTCAGAACCCAGGACATGTGATAATGTTTTCTCTTAAAGAAAAGAAAATTCCAACCCTTGCTCGCTCACTCACACTCTCTCAGAATCACACACCGCCAACTCAACGTTAGTTGGGTGGCCTATCTACTGGGCTTAGAGAAAACTCGTGTATAACAAAGTGATGTGAACATAATTTTGGCCATGATAGTACATTACAATACTGAAGGTAGTGGCCTCAACATTGTAGGGTTTTTACTACTTCAAATTTTATTGATAATCTTGGAGCTTATAATCACATTAAGTTGTACACCTCCGCCCCCCCAAAAAGAAAAAAACGCTTTCGCAATTCCCTGCAACGAGCATTAAGGAACATCTGTATCTTTACTGCAATGTTCTTTTATTTCTTCATGTACAAAATGAGAAATAACATGCGTCTAACAATCTTCAAATCAAACGTTTAATTGTGAATGGATAGCATGCAACATTGGGACAAGACTGTGAACAGCACAGGCCTTCCACTCCCTTAAGTGAAGATGCGTAAGGATATTTTTTTTCTTTTTTTTCTTCAGATAAAATACTCTTTAAATTATTATCGAATGACGCTGATGAAAATGTATTTAAAACTAGCTGATTTCTCGCCTGTTGGAACTGGGTCCAGAAGTTCTTCGCCCCCCCCCCCACCACCACCACCACCTGCGGGGTGTCGAATCGAGAAACTAAGATAGTAGTTGCTAATGAATTGAAGAGTATATTCGAGTAATTCTAAATTTGGCCACTTGGAGGTAGTCAACCCGGCATACTACAACGTGTTGTGGGTTGCCCAACCTACAAGGGAGGGTCACCATTATGTTGTCGCTGAGATCCGAATCAAACATAGTGCATCTGATAGAGGATGATGAGATATGGAGAATACCAAAATTGACGGTGCGGTGGACAACGAGGGGCGGAGCTAGGGGGAAGGGGACCTCGAAATTCACAGAAGTTAAATAAAGGATATATCCATGGCGATTCAAAATATAGGACGTTACTTTCGGGAGGTGATTCCTGATTCCGAAAGAAGTAAAGAAGATCCTATGAACATGGGTGAAATTCCGCTTCGTTTTGGAGATCTAGCCTTTCCAACTTTGAGCTCAAAGTCAACGTCCAGCAATAGGAAGAAATGAATAATTCTCAGTAAGTCAGAAACGACTCATTGAATGAAAATTCCGTTGACGGAAATTTGTTTCTAGCAAGATAGTGGACATAGGAGTGAAAACACGATCCCGCTGGTTTGTCAGTGTTGCAAACCAGGTTTAACGTTTATTTTTTTTTATTCATTTTCATTCTTCAAATGGCACTACGTCGTGTTATTGGACATTTGACATCTTCTAGTGATGATAAAGAACATAATTAAAGCACACCCCACAGTGCTGCAAAGTATGGATGCGACCGAAAGGTTTTCGCAATCTTATACAAGCTACGGGTCAGTCAGTCTGAAATCGTCCAGCTTGGTTGGTCGAAATCGTTCAATAATAATACATATTTATATTTCTTATATAAGAATAGTTTAAAACGGGTATTCTTTTATTTCTATCCCCATCGATTAATTAATGGCGACCGTTTTTGCAGTCGTTTACAAAAATGTAATATTTCCGTTCTGGTGTATCATAGGACACTCAAACAAAAACTATTTCTTCCTTTAAAATCTGCTTAATAATTTTATCCCTCTGCGTGAAAAGCTAACGCCGCCCAGCTCTCTTCGGACGCACCTCCCCCCTTGCCTGCTCTGGTGGGTTTATATACATCCAAGTTTTTAGTGACCTCTTTTAAAATGATAAATCACAACTTTTATTAAATTTCGTTTTGTGTATTTAGATAAAAAAAAAACGAAAAAAAAATATGTAAAAAGTCGACGCCTGGACCTTTGGATCAGCTTCCCGACGCCTTAACCACAAGACCAAACTGCAGCTGCCGGATTGAGCGCTTCTCGCTGTTACTTACAGTTCAAGCTACGCGAGAGTGGGCTATTCGTACCGGAAATATTTCCACATGATCTGAACAGCCCTGCAGGTAGTTCTGAAAATTATATATATCGTAAAATAAAAGACACAGATCGTAGAAAAAAAAGTTAAGCTATCCCCTGTGCGATGCGCACGCACCATGAATGGCGCATGGGGTGTGTGGAGGTATCGCTGAGGGGGTGGTCAAGTCCCACGATCCTTTACCTCACAAGGTGTACCAAGAAAGAATACCAAGGACACTCTGAGGTTAGGAGACTGAAAGCACTTCAGAGCGCCAGACATGAGAACACTGCGAGAAAAGTTTCCCCGGGATTTGAACCTGGGTCGCCCGATTCAAGGTAGGACGCGCTACCGCCTGAGCCACGGCGACTCCCACTCAGATGGTAGTAATTACAGTAAGTAATGCCTTACCTAAAATAACGCTTTCATTCTTTTTTATTTAGATTACTAGTGCACCCATATTGAATGGTATAAAACGTTTTTTTCAAAAGAAATACAATAGGATGACAATAACAATACTGACAATCAGGATGTGCTGGGGCTTTGGACCCCTACAGTCGTGTTAAGCCTTTGCAAATATGTTCGCAAAACTGATATTGGGATAACTGAGGGGTGTTGAGTCCCACAGTCGTGTTTGTAGGGTACCGAGGAACATTTAATGCATGTACGTTAAATGATATAGAATAATCCTTTACGAATACTGAATTTTATAATAAGCTTGCAACACTGACAACTGGGGTATTTGGGTTTCTGGAATCCCCTCACAGTCGCTTCTCTAGGGTATTACGAGGAATAATCATACAACGTTTAGTGCAGAGCCGCTGATTGGTATAAAATGCTTTTGTAAAAATTAAATTTTACAGTAAGATGGAAAGACTGTTGTCTGAGATGCAGGTTGGGGTCTCCCACAATCGTGTTTCTAGGGTGGTACCGAGGAATATTCATTCTAAGTTTGTTGGGAATACGTTGAACGGTTTAGCCTGCCAGCGGTCGTGCCTTTATTGCAACTTAAAGAGGCCACTCATTTTACCCAATTATATTAAAATATTTTACATATAAATTCAAAGAACACAAATACCTGATATACTTTGTCCGTTGATATTAAATAGCTATGCAAACTTCTTTACTTCATCAACATTAGTGTCACGGAAATTGATAATAATGTGAAAGTTGAATTTTGACACCATATAACAAGGCTATAAATTTTTCATTATTTAGGATGAATCATAATCAGTTCAGCAGAGCTTACGAAGAAATATCATTACCAAGACACTGGTTTTCACTTAAGTGCTCTGTTGCCTTTACAAATTGAAGTGCCAAATTATTTGCTGTTTTATATATATATATAAAATGTTAAATACGGTGATAATTCGATGTAGTTGGAGATATTAGTAGTGAATTACATTTTACCCAGAACGACTAGTTTAGTTTATTTTAGAACATAAATAAGAAAGTTCGACCAAGAAATTTCTTTTAAGATTAGCACGTTCAACAAAAACAAGGATACACTGGAATTAAAAACAACGCTAGAAACCCGAATATAGCATTATTCTAAATAGAATAACCACATAAAAATGGGAACTTTACATTCCAGAAGAACAATCCTGAAACTGTTCAGATTTACTTGTGCGGTCTCTGTGCTTTTATGACACGCTCCTCTTTTCTCACTTCCGTCTCATATTCAATTGTTAGCACTCGATAAACTACTGTACATTCTTAGCAAATTTACAATCTCATGGCACGAGGTCAGGAAATTTCACATCTGAGGAACAATGTTGTAGAGACTGGAAGCTTCTTCAAAGAGGATCGATATTGTCCAGCTACGAGAGTCGCCCTGTGACGAAGTCAACCGCACCACGCCCCCAATAGAGACTTTGAGGCCCTTTAAGCTTTGGAAATCAATCGATATCAAAATAGCTACAACAATAAAAACGAACATAAAACAAACTATCTTCAAAATTATTTGTAGGACTACACATCAATCAATACCTTGGCAAGTACAAAAGGAAAAGGAAAAGAAGAAAATCCACAATGAAAAAACAACAGGTGAAGTAATTCAAGAACAACTACTTTCGAAAGTTATTACCGAAGAAGACAGGGCAACTTACTTGCAAGAAAACGATAACTGATTTACTTTGACAGTTAATATAATTTAAGAATTGTAACAAAGCTGTACATCTTTAATTAACTCGCATCGTGTTCTTATGAAGTACACAAAGTTGTTCGGATATTGTATTTACACTCAGACGTTTACCGTAAGTACCAATACACCAACGAATAGACGTTTTACAGTATTCTACTTTTGAATGTAATTTATATTAAGTAGCGGATGCCGAGCAAGGATTACCTTCTACTTTATTTCACGTTGATAACTATTCACAAAGAAATAAAAAAAAAAACTTCCTTGATTTCCTTGTCTGTTGTCAACTTATATTTTCGGGGGTTAGTTTAAACCAGAAATAGTGGTTCAGAATAAATCTTCTGCGCTTGGATTTAAGACATCGCTCTCTCCATGCCTTTAAATGATGACGTCAGTAATCATCTCCATTCTGAAATTGTACAGTACACTTCAAGTTAAGGTTGCCAAATTACTAGAATATCAGTAAGAAACCAGTCACGACAGTGAGCTCTAGGAAATTCTCAGAAATGTATTTTAAAATTTTAAGCATATAAATCTGAACATAACAAACTAGTGTATATTTAAATGTGCATACCTTATCTATTTTACTCCTTTTTTTGACACTAAAACACGCAATATTTGACTTCACTTTTAGCCCTTGCCAGTAATGCTGCGTCCCCCTTAATCAAGTAATTAAATTTCACAAAATTATGGTCAACATTAAGTTAAACTTGAATTTCTGACTTTATCAGTTGAACATTTATTTCTATCATTATTCCATTTCCTTTCAAGAACTTCAAAAACAAAGAAACTCTTTCAACAAATGGTATGAACCAGGAATGCTCAAGACCATAAGGCATCAACATATTTGAAACAGCATCTAAATCAACTTTAGAGAAAAAATACCAATTTTGAGTTCACATCATAGTTTTGACTATTGTATCCAGCATGACGTAAGGCAGTGAAGACAGCGTGCTTTTTCGTACGCCCTGCTGACGGAATTATGTAACACACAAGCTAACTAATTAACTCTATGGCTAACGGAACTCACAAGTTCATCGCCGCAGTAACAAAGTTCGCCATTGGATTCTATCCTGGGCAAGATCAAGCCAGTTTTCATCTTGAACATCATCGGTCTTCCCAACGGCCACTTACCAACCACGATGGAATATAACCGTTTTTCCCATCTGAGCTACATGGTCTGGCCATACGGGTGAATCCTATAGTTCTTCATTATGTAGTCTCTTCCATTCGCCAGTCAGCTCGTTCCGTTTTAGCCCGTATACATTTCTCAAACTCTCATCTTCAAAAACCCGTAATTCATGTTCATCTGCTCGGGTCGTACTCCAACTTTCGCAAGCTTATAGTATTACCGGCATAATAACCGTTCTGTATATTTTCAATTTCAGCTATCTTGATATTAATCGTGAAGTTAGGAGTTTCGAACAGAAACATGAGTTGAAACATGCTAAGCGACTTTTTTATTTCTTCCGTGACCCCATTCTTGCTAGTTACATATCCTCCCAACTACATGAATTCATTCACTTTTTCTTTGATCTTATTCTTAATTGTTATATATCTATTTTCTTCATTCTTTGTGTTTCGGCTTGTTATATTATATTTTGTTTCCTCTACGTTCACCTGCAGACATATCTCATCGCAAACTTCTACTACGACACTGATGTTTCTTTGTAGTGCATCTAAAGAAGTTAAATTTGACAGAATCTAATACAGTGCACAATCGGTAAATGCATACTTGTAATCAATGCGGAAGCGAAATGTTTAAATACGAGGGGGGGGGGGGAAAGCTGTTCAAACAGAAAAGTATTTCTCATCTTAAAATACGGGAAATCCTAAATAATACGACATCTGGTAATCCTACTTGAAGTTGATAACTATTCTCAAAGTTCAACTTCCTGCATGGAAAATGATTCTCCGATGTCAACTTCTTCCAGAAACTGCCATCAACAACATTCCAGTACTACTCATTGTCCTTAAGTTTCACGTTTGCAACTGTGTCATATTATTGAAGTTGTTAAGTCATCCCACCAAGTAAGCCTACAATCAGTATGTTTCTCTTCGCTCTTAAATTACAGAATCGGAAGGATCACTTTTTGTCTTACATGACACCTTCCACCATTAAGGTTTGATTTCTTTTTCTGCAGGTGGTCGGACGAAAGAATTACTTGGCTGCAAATTTATTTTCTTACAGAACGAAACTGTGGAAGAAACCAGTTGAGAAATTGAGATTTCGCTCTAAATTGTCAAGAAAGCAAAAACAATGTATATCCAAAATGACACAGATAAAATCGGTAGTTGGGGGAGGGGATCAAACTGCATTATCTTCGACAAAATGTACTCTTGAGCACTGGAAAAATTCACAAGTTTAGAGCAAAATTGTTAAGCAACTAAAATACCTGGAGAGCAATAATTAATCTGTGATATTTAAAGTGCTCAAAAAAAAATCATTAAAGTGAAACGAGTTAACACAATTTGCAGGGGTGGATTTCGGCCTTGGCTAGGCCTTTACCGGTCAGATCAAAGTTTCCACACGCCTGAGCGAACAAAGCAATAACCTATTATTCTCCGTTATACTGCCCTTTTTCAAGCAGTGGGCAAGGTCAACAAATGAAACCGAAATCCATCTTTGGCAATTTGAAAATACGAAATAACTACTGTACTGCGAAATTCTGAACCTGAATTTGATATAAGGACTTTAGGCAACTTTGGCTCATCCCGAATGAATGATGGTGGAAACGGGAGAATACAAGTAAACCTACCAATGCTTCAAATTGCTTTTTCGACCAAACTTGGTAGAGAAGTAGGACGCATCAGGAAACCACCAGAAAACTTGATTAAAAAAAGTACTTTAGTCCATATAGACGGGCGCAGTGGCCAAAAATTCCATTCATAAGAATGAATACTTATAGTGTGATGGAAGTCCGAAAACATAAGTTTATTTGTAAAATGTTTGAAATGATAGAAAACAAATGCACATGAACGGATACAAGCTCAATGCTATCTTCTAGAGGATACGTTTGCCATGGCCGCCATCTTGAATGTTGCTCGATTTTCTTACATAGGAAGAAGGTAATGTAACATATCAATCTGGGTCAAAATTTTACCAGAAATACATTGGTGAAGTCAGTTTTGCCATAGATGTATTTTTGAGACAGATAATGAGATGTGAGATTAGTATGCGTAGTTGATTAAAAAGTCTGGAAATACTCTGTTCTTGAAACAGCGTATGAAATGAAAACCTAATTGTACAAGTAATAAGCACTGGGTAAGTGGTTACCAATACTCATTAGTTACGGACTGGGTCTTCATTTTTTCAGAATTTTTCCAGAAATTTCAAGAAACTACGCATATTAATGTCGCATCTTATTATCTCTCTCAAAAATACATTTATGGTAAAACAGATTTCAACTACGGGTGTCTTGTATAATTCTAGCCCAGACAGATACGTTACATGACCCTCTTCCCAATTAAAAGATCGAGCAAGATTCAAGACAGCCGATTTCAAGATGGAGGTCATGATCTTCCAAAAGATAGCGTATTGACCTGACATCAATTCATGTTTGTTTTCCATTATCTCAAGCTTACAAATAAACATGTATTTTCCGACTTACATCAAAGTACTCATTCTTATGAATAAAACTTTGGCCACTGTGTCCGTCTTTATGGACGAAAGCACTTTTAATCGTGTTTCTGGTGGTTTCCTGATATTCCTCTACCAAGTTTAGTCGAAAGAGCAGTTTAAAGCATCGACAGGTTCACTTGTGAGCGATCACGGCCCAACTCCGAAATTTGTGTTTGATAGCTTAAATTGTTTACGGTATCATATCTCAATACCGAATTCATGTTACAAAAACTTTAAGTAATGGTAAGCGCTACAGGTAAACATAGAGGGAAAAAAATACATGATAACAAGCCGAATATAACAACATAAAAGAAAGTAAACAAATTTAAATACTTGGGAGCATATGTAACAAGCAAAAACGAGGTCGTGGAAGAAATAAAAAGTCGCTTAGCATTGGGCAACGCATGTTTCTACTCAGTCCAAAAACTTCTAACCTCGCAATTAATATCAAGAAAGTTGAAATTGGAATTATACAGAACGGCTATTCTGTCGGTAATATTTTACGGTTGCGAAAGTTGGAGTACGACCCTAGCAGATTAACATAAATTATGAGTGTTTGAAAATACGGTGTTTTGAAAGATATACGGGCCGAAACGGGACGAGATGACTGAGGAATGGAAGAAACTGCATAATAAAGAATTTACGAATAACCCTATGTTTTAAGAATAATGAAATCGCGACGACTAAGGTGGGTAGACCATGTAGCTCGGATGGGGTAGAAACCAAGATTATATTCCATCGTGACTAGTAAGCCGGAGGGTAAGAGGCCGTTCGGAAGACCGAGACGTCGTTGGGAAAAGAAGATTAGAAGAGATCTTCGAGAAGTAGGTGGTTGTAATGAAAACTGGCTTGATCTTACTCAGGATAGAATCCTATGGCGAACGTTTGTTACTGCAGCGATGAACTTGCGAGTTTCGTAAGCTATACAGTAAGCAAGTAAATAAAAGTAAGGAATTTCGACATTAAGCTCTCTTGAGGGATGTGTCAACATGAATAGTCACGAAATAAAATTCCACGGAAGTCAATTCTACACAGAGAAAAATAATTGTTTGTGTGATTGACAAAAAGTTCAAATAGTGTCCCATCAGTTTTGTTTTAGACAAAAGTTTGTTTAAACGAATTTGACTGACACCAGTGAAGAAAAATACGATGGTACCGACGAAGACTTGAACATGGCTCGGCTACTTGGCAGCTCGATGCCTTATCTACCAGACCACAACGTTTGCTGGCTGAAGTTAAGTGGAATTGTGCTCATACAGGAAAACTTTTAGAACTTAAAACTTCCAACATCATAATTGCAAAGAAGTACAATACTTCTGTATTATAAGGCCTACTGTACGTTTATTAATAACAATATATGTCGCATTAAAGCCTTTCTTTATATGCTACGCCAATAACGAGGGGGGGGGGGGGAAAACGTTCTAAAGCACAGAATCGGCTTTGTTTACTAAGATTCTTGTTTGTTTCAGTAAACAAACTAAATCTGTTCCAAACTCATTTACGTGACAGATAATCGTGACGGGCTGAAGTCAACAGTTACTAGACTGGCCCATATAAAACTAAGTTTACTTCTTTTTTTTTACCAAGCTCATTTATTTCTATGTTACTCTTCTTCGTTTGTGCCAATCATAAGAAATATTCATAAATAAGCAAAATTTTAACCACAACAAAATAGTCCAGAATTATTAACTGATGTTGTAAATTCTGTAACTGACAAGCAATAATATTACATTTTGTAATTATTGATATAATTATTAAAGTTTCAAGCTTAGCTTTTATTTAATTACAACGAAACAGGTAAGTGAGGAAGTGTGTGGATCCATAGCGGTATAGGTAGCGTGTGAGACTTCAAAATACTGGCATCTCAGTTCTATTCCTACTTGGGATTGTTCTATTTTTTTCAGTGCTCGATATTTAATTCGTTTAAACTTTTTTTTTTTTTAGAGAGAAAATAAAGATTTGTTTGGGCCCTATTCTAATAAATCATTTGGGAAACCACAAACCTTGTCTGTGTGTGTGTGTGTACATTATCATTAGTGTCCTCCTGATAATTCCTTTAAAGGTAATTTAGCCTTCCCCGTCCTGGTCTCGCACTTATATTGGTTGAATTTACATTTATCTTGCTTAATAATTCAAATAAATTACATACTCGTGTTCTTTCCCCCTTAACCACGTTTTCACTTGTATCCCTTGATGTATGTAAGGAACTGCCGTAAAACTCTGCACTAACAGTACACCAACAAAGCATAATTTGAACTTATTTTAAGGCCTTTAGGCAACTATAGCTCAGGCCGTATGATGGGATGAATTGGTGGAATGAAGAAAGTGGGAGGAAACGGGAGCACCCCGAGAAAACCCACGCACACGGTGTTTCTCCACCACAAAGCGCACATGGCATGAGCAGGGATCGATTCGTCGACCCCTAGTACAAGAGGTGAACGCTCTATCAACCAACAAAGGATAAGAACTCTGTTGAGTACAGGCATTACTCACTAATCGATTTACCTGAAACACTATATCCCATGCAGAATATGATTCGAAAATTATTTCAAGCCTTAAGAATAAAAAACGAGAAGTAAGAAAATAAGACGAAATATTTGTTAATTCACTATTTATTACATACAATCATGCGTGTATTTTTATTTATGAATCATTATAGCTTTAAAGTCGACTGGCCGAAATATGCTAAAAACATTAGTTTTGTTATTTCGTCCTGCTACGACTTCTTTAGATACACCATTGCCGCCTCGCTTTTTTTGTAATTCCTCGAAACCTTTTAGTCGACATGACCGGCTTCAGTCTTCGCAAATTTCCAACTAGATGAAATCTCGTGGGTGCTCTGATGTGCATGACAGAAAAGACGATCGACTAATTTTTATCTTATAAACTGTACCACATAAACTGCTGACGAAAGATTTATCGATGTTGTGAGGATTATATTTTATTCGCTCAAGAAGAAGCGTAAAATTAGATATTCGATAGCGCATTTACCGAGTGCGAATTGAAAGAATCAAGAATTTGTAGACTCTATCATGAATGGGGGGACACACCCCTTCTCCTGTAGGATCGGCTCTGGCCGAGTTATTCAAAGGAAAATAAATCTAACCTAACTATGCACCTCATATTAATACACCTTGTAGTAATCGACACAAAGAACTAATCGTGTTTACTGCTTCACAAAGTAACAACTTATAAACCCACCAGGTAGAATTCATGAGTTATAAACCTAGCGGCGGAGATAAAACTTATACGCAAGATGGCTACAGTTACTATGTTTGCACAATTTTTACACTATCAAGAAGAGCAAGGATAGATAGGCGATTACATGAACTTTACTGCTTTGAACAAAACGTTCACGGCGAACTCACAGTACCCTGTTTCTCACATTTAGTTAGAACAGAATTGTACTCCAAAATAATGAAAGTTTCAGTAGCACCAAACTTACCGATAAACTTGATTTTTTACATAAAAACAAAAACACTGCACACCTACATTGGTTCTTGGGCAAAACAATGGATGAAGGTTGAGAAAACGATTTTAAGACTTTGTAAACGAAATTTTAGAACTTATTAATGTGTTCCTGAAATCATTTCCGTGCAATGTGCTGATAATTTAAAATATGGAAATCGAAACTGTCAAGAAAAAAAAAAAACCTGTCATAGTGCATGTTAGTATTAATTTAAACAAGTTTAATTTGAACCACGTTGGAAATTTTGATCATGAACAAGCTAGAAAAGAAACAATGTTTTGTTCGTGCTCTTCCTTTGATTGTGTTTCTGAATCAGAACAGAACTGTACTGTCGGGTAGCATATAATGCAATATAATTAAATATGTAAAAATGTAATAAATATAAATATGTTTAACACAGGGCACGAACAGATACTTCGTATTTTAATCATTCTATGTTATTATTGTTAGTTAAAGGTAATTCAGTTCCAACAAAGATTTGTATTTAGAATTTCATTCATGAATTAAGGAGACAGATACAGACAATATTATATTTCATTGACAGATCAGAACGTTAAGAATTTCATAATCAGTACTCAAAGTACACGCTTACGTGGCTGTTCAAAGATCAACTTAGGCTAGCAATACAAAGTTCAGCTGTGTAGACATTCTATAATCCATCTTAGCTGGACGAAGTGCGAGAAGCATCAGCATACAAAGGTCGAATCGATTGTGATTGGTGCTCTGTGAGGACACACCTCCCAGAGAAGAGAACTATGATTGGAACATCAAAATCGAGTTTGATATAAAAACAACACATTTGATACTTTGTTATGGTTATTCATTGTGATTGTTGTCATTGCTATTGTCATGGTTACGAACTGAACAGCTTATCTACAATTAGACTTGGTGCAGCTGACCAGGCTCTGCTCTGTTTTATTCGATACTGAAGTTAGAAGTTGAAACATCATGAACTTCCAGTGACCTCGTTCTGATCTGAACAAGAACATTGTATACTACATCAAATACAAACAATTACATCTGTTCTCTGACTGTCTTCTATCAACTGAATGTTAGGTGAGTTGGAAACTGTTTACTTGCTTGTTATTGATCATATTTCTATTAATGAGGTTGTTGTCATAAGTTAATCAGTGTACCAATCTAGATTAGAATTAGGATCTTGCGTTCGTGGCTCTATCTTAGTCATTCATCACGTATAACTTAGAAATAGTAAAGAAGTTCATACACAATCCATTTACCGAGTTTCCTTCCGAAATAATTACTTCTAATTCTATAGACATTTACTGCATGTGAACCTAGATACTAGCACAACGCTCTATGACCATGAGCAACGTTTTCAGCCCCCAGGCACTTATTGTATCTTGGATCAGAGCCTGGCTCGATATTAAGGTAAGTGGGTTCAAGCGAACACCGCCTATCGTACACATTCGGTTTTCAAGTACCAAATATACTCACAAATCAAGAGTATATAAACAGCCTCGATTTCAACTTATCCTTCCACTATAAAAACTATTGGGGGAATTAAATGCTCAAGATTTAATCCTAAAATGCTACCAAAATAGCATAACAAATTTCATTGTAAGCATGTCTTCGATACATTTATTTACGCATGTCTCGTGACTATTTTGTGACTACTTTACGAAGCTTATTTTTTAAACTTAAGCTTTCGTAACAAATTTACATAATTAAGTATGCAAATTTCAAAACCTAATCATAACGTCTCTGAGGATATCGACGGATAAGTCGATGAAACAATTTTAAGACTGACTGATCTACGGATTTTAACTAGGATTCTAGTTAACGTCCTAAACGAGCTGGTGAGCTTCTACGGGACCTACATTTTTTTGTAAAGTGGGCTCCGAACCATTGCGGCCGGATTTGAACCCGTAGCAACAATTTGATGATTTTATATAAAAAATAAATAAAAGATACATGACGTATAAGCCCGAGCACAATACTTAATTATAAAGCCTAGTATTGTTTGTTGTTCTTTAATTTCTTCCTTTCTCTTTCGTTGTATCTAAATTTAATTATTGTTGTGGCCATGAATGGCATCTTCTGAAATCCCGGCTTATTCTATGCTGAAGATCTGTTACCTGTGCAATAGCCGGATGTCTTACCTCAAAAATGCATGCTATATTAACTTTTTTTTATTCCTTTTGTAATCGGACACGTGTCGAATGTATATAAGCTAATCTTTAGTAAACTACGGGCTCTGCCAGTCCTCGTAATTTGATGAAGCTGCCACAGTAAAGAATAAAGTTTGATTGTACAGCGTCTCCTTGCTTCCAAGTGGAACTAATGAGTTTCCAGAACTGAAACGGGTAACTGGATCAAATCTCAACCGGGTCTGTTTTGGTACTCCGTCTGGAGTAGGGACGAAACCGAGACTAAGGTCCAGGAATCGAGACCGAGACACTATGCATCGAGACTCGAGACAAGACTTCAATCTCGAGACTCTCGTCTCGTCGAGACTATAAGCTTTATTTTCACTAATGTCGATAATATTAATTTAATGCTTTGTTGGTGCTGTTTCATACTAGAAGAAGTCTTGTGACAATTAGTTTCATTCTGATAAATTTTATTTAACATGTTATATTGTACTTTAAAAAATATAAGTAGTTATCAATGCCAAACTATTTTTTGTTGTCTTTCAACAATAATATAAAGTGTTGGAGATTGATTTGGGGACGGATGAATACATTTATTTTCTTCTGCGAATTTTCATCCCTATACTTTCTCCCTTATCGGTATTTTACTTCTGTTGACACTCTCCCATTTATATCAGCCTCGGGGATGCGTCGTTGGACCAACACTTCGTACGACCAACAGCCTCTCAAGCATCAAGAACCGGCGTACGACCAACACCCCAGGGCAAAAATCTGTGTTAATTTCGACTGAAACGTAAATTTTTCAATTTTAACGTAACAGTTATTCAGTCAATTTAATATAATTTAGAAATAGCAAAACTTAAATGATACGTATACCAATTTCACAATTTATGGTATAACATGGATCCGTTCCCATAGTAGAAATATCTTTGTGTCTCACTTATTGGTATTCTATATATCCTAACTAGAGCTACATATTACTTTAAAGTTGTACTGTTTTTCTCTCTATTTCATTATTTCTAATCTAAACCCCAAATTATATGTAACAAACTATGTTAATGTCATATTAATATTCTTGTTCTTGCACTGAGATCCGAAAGCCTGCATACCCATTTCAAATAAGTCAGGGGACGGCAACTTTTTAAAGTCTGACGAGACTGAGGTTTACAATCGAGACAGGGACCGGAATTTTCAGATCGAGATGAGACTGTCCTAAAAATTCGAGACGAGAACGAGGTTGATGACAGTCTCGTCTCGATATTTTCCCTAGTCTGGAGGGCAAAGTAGATATTCGTATTTAATTATTTCTTTATTATATACTGTTGCGTTTGAACAGTGCTTCTTTAGGGGTAGCCGAAGGTTTTATTCTCCCAGAGCGCGAAAGAAACGATGCCGAGAAGTTGCTAGTAATAGTAATAGCATACGGAAATAGCCTCATATCCCCGAAAAGAACAAAAATACTGCCGAAGGAATGTTTCCACAGTTTCTCCTCGGTCACTACAAGCTAATGTCGGGATGGTACATTAGAAACTAGGCCTGCATGAGTCCCTTCGCACATCCTCTACCCACCCCTATCCCGATCTAAGTTATACTTGCCTGTAAGCCATAAATAAAATTCAAATTCAAGGAGTTTCTCCTGGCATACCAACAGAAAAACTATCCGAAAAAAAAGAACGTGGTGAATCACATTAAGTTTATTGCAGTACGCAAAAGCTGTCTACCATAGACTTTCATTTCAGAAACATTCCATACACACATTAGCTCACACACACACATGTTGACTTCATCTCTAAAGTTAAGCCTTATTCAAAGAAACTTTTTTACAGTACATGCGGTAGAAATACTTATGCGCTTGGCTTCTCTCGCTGGTTTCATGCTTTGTTGCGATTTACTAGAAAGAATCGATACCATCACTACCACCACAAAAAGTTCCGGAAGTCCTTGAAAAAGTAACGACTTATTTCTACTTCCCTAAGTGGTCTTAGGAAGTTCCGCCACTAGGTCAACAAGAAACAAATTATACGACACCGTGTTTTCTTGTTCCATTCCATTCATAGCAAACAGCGCAAAGACATGCTTCGCTGCATTCCGTAAAGAGCAATGCATTCATTCTCTTTCATATTTGTTTATTTCTCCTTCCATGCTTTTGCCTAATTACTTTATAAATTGTTTCGTAGTTGTTGTTTTTGAATGGTGTTATTAGTGTTGGCCGAAATCAGGGTTAATTTTTTTAGTAGAATTATCAACTATAACGTGCGACAACAGTTACACATTGGATTAGTAACTGAGCGCTATTAACGTCCTAACCAAGTCGAAACCTTGCTTTTCTGCTAGAGCGGAACAGTAGAAATGCAATTCTGCGACGATATCTCAAATATAACGATACAAGTCACGGCACCAGTTTCCAGCAATTACAGTTTTAAAACTAAATAAGTAAGGCGTCTGATGTTTGGTTTTTTGTCAATCGTTTCGATGTTCAGATGTAACCTGTGTCCTCATTGACCGTTTCAAATTTTGTGAGGGATAGTTATTCAGTGATGAAGTTGTGAACTCATAAATTCAGCCTGCATTATGTGCATCATTAGTAGGAAGAGAAACTTCAGGTATGCATCGATGATTTTTTTAAAAGTAATACCTAGGTATACAGGTGTTAGCCATAGATAAATGTACACACGTTGAAAGAGGAAGCATTGGCAATCACAGCAGAGACAAATTTGTTGCATACTTTGGCACTTATTGCGTAACTGGATTACTGGTTCAAAAATTTGGCGTGAAGCCAGTAAACGGCCATTATGGCTGTTAACTGGACCCAATGTTAATTATGTATGGCACCAGTTTCCGGCCATCGGCAAACAGTACAGTAGAATGGGGCAGTGTTCGATTTGTACGATTTCCAGAGAGGGAAAAATTAGTGAGATATGTATTATACGGTATTTTGGGATCGTCCATATCGCAGGCTAGAGGTATATATCTGTAAACAGAGCCAGAATAATTTTTGCGGAGAGGGGGCAATCCCAACCGCTACAAATCGAACTCTGAAATGGGGCAAAGTTTACTAGTTTCCAACTTTCAAGCGTTCTTCTAACTTTAATCATTTGCTTTATATCATGATGATAAGCGTTCAGCCCGAAGGCAGATCCTGACCCAAAGGTCCCATGCAGGTAAACCGATGGTAGCCTTCCACCGGATGAAGATGATATCATAAGGGCTGAACTTACAGTTTAATGTGAACGTAACCATGTGAGTTCCCGGAAATCGACTCCCGGGCCCCAATGATTACAAGTCTTAATACTGATCCAGGGATTCCGCCAGGTTTTCCAGTTTGTGGGTGTAATGTCAAAATTAGGAGGGTGTAAGCGGAGTTTTGGATGGTTTCTATCGATTTTTGACTGCAGAAATTTTTAAGTTGGGGAACTGGGGGATTTGGGGGTGACGCCCCCACAGGGTGTTCTGGAAGATTTGTGGGGTGACGAAATCACTGTACTGACCATCTCAAAAGGGTCTAGATTAGAAAATGAGTTCCCATTTAAAATTAAATAACATTTTAGCAGGCTTCCAGCATTTTCTTTAATAATCTGATCAACTTCATCCCAGTCTACAGTACAGAATGTTTTGTGTTTACGAACTTGCAAGAACAAGATTAAGCTGATGGTAAATTATTTTATTATTTGCAGACCCAAAGGATGGCAAAACAAAAGTCGTACACCTAGGACGACATTACAAGGTGCCTGTTTTTGACTTTTTATTTTTAATTATTATTATTGCCTTCTTGTAAAACTTACAAGCCATGTTTTCGTTTGTTAGAACACTATTAACAAACACAATTTATTATGTTTTCCATGCCTAGAATGCGGGCTCTTATGTTACATATTTTGTTGTACTATTTTATTTTCTGTTATTTATCTTAAAGGTTTAGAGTAAGTCTGACTGGTGTGGCTGGAAACTGGTGCTTTTTTTTCTATATGTTCATATTTATATTTCTTACGGTTTACATTTTTTTTCTACAGCACTAATACACATCTCCAAACCCAAGGTATGTATTTACTTAACTGTTTTTCTTAAAAAATTTTGCGCATATATTACACACCACCAAAGTCAGAATTTTGCTTAAGTGGCTGGAAACTGATGCCGTGACCCTACACCTTAACTACCTTTCTAGAGTTTAATTGTAACACAAAAATTAAATGTACAACACTGCTTCATGATCACCTTTCAAAAGAAGTATATATCAGAAAAATGGTGTGTGATTCTTTATTACAAAGGAAATATGTTTCACGTAGAATTTTTATTTTATACTTAACATGTTTATAACTTTAATGAATGCTAAGCAGGCATGTATGAAATAATCACTGGCTACACTGAGCTAGTTTAATAGAACTACCCCTTAGATACCAAGCAGGTTTACACCAACTGCTGCAATTTCTCTTGGAACTGACCAGGAAATCAAATCAGGTTGAGAATAATAAAAAAAAGTACAACTACTAATTTTCTAGTTCATTTTTCACATACTGTAGAGTGACATGTTCCGACAAGCAACCATTTCCTCAACTCGTATGTATGGGGAGATCCGGCATATTGTAGACGGAAAATAAATTATATTGTCAAATACCCGCCTCTCGCAATGTGTTACTTTTTTTTTCACGTGCAAATACTACTGAAATAACGTTCACACAACACTCACTGGAAATTATTTCAAGGTAATAATACATAATCCACCCGCTCGTGAATAAATCCGAAGTCTTCCGATGAAGTCCCATGTACTAAGAAATGCGGTAATTACTAACGCAACCAGAAACGATTTTGCCTTAATTTAGATCCAAGAAGTTCTTCACACAGCGTTCCTTAAATCCTTCTCAGCTACAGTGCTCAACGTATTAAAAATCCATATTAATTACATTCCTTTCACAAAAGTGAAAGCACAGAGCACACGAAAGTTGTAATACGGATACCAGGATTGCAATCAGCAGTTTTGACCATTTTATATATCACACACACGCACACTCACTTACTCATCGAGTTTCAAATTCGATCCTAAGTGAATTCGCGTTTGGGTGTTCCTATTAAACAAAAACAGAAAGACTGTATGATACTGTAATCTCGGCACCTATATCCCTGAATTTTATTGTAATTGTAAATGTCTTATTTCTATTTTAAAATTTCACAATTTGTACGTTTATGTAGCCATTTCATGTTTTGTTGTATATAGAGAAAACTGTGACGGATAAGTGCTACAGAGAAGCAAAAGTACAAAGACAACAAAATATGAATCAGCAGAGAAAAAATGAAGTGCTTATAAAAATAATACAAAAACGTTTACTAATTTTACAAATTAATTCTTTATTCAAACTAATGTCGAATGTTCTTTCTGGAATTATGGTGGAATCTAAACATATCGTTAATTCTTTTGGAGTTAAAAAAGACAAACGTTACGTACTAATTTTTAAAAAGTCAATTTTTTTAGGAAAGCGAAAAATCAAAATTACAATTACATTGATATAGGATTACAGCTATTCCCTTTCTAATGGCAGTAATTCAAGTTACAAAATTTTTCCATAATCAGACCCGTGGTCTAGTGGCTACTGACTTCAGATAAGAACTAGAGAGGTTGCGCGGATTTGATTCGAGTCCCGCTGACTGAGGTTCTCGAGGGTAATATCGGGTCAGCTGATACGGGGAAATATCCAAAATACACCCGTTCATTTAATTAGGCCTATGCTTCTCATCAATGTTGAATACTAAAAATATACTTGTTGTCAATTCTGAATAATACAATTATGCCTCATATCATTTTGAATAATAACCATTATCCAGGAATACCAACATTTATTGTAGATCCTAATCATGTATTTACCATACTACTGAATATCTACTACATTCACAACGACTGAATTATTAGTCGACATCCGCGTAAGAATATACGCTTCAATGATTCCATTATATTTGAATGTCTATAGAATTCTTCCAGGAATGCTTGTTCAAAACCTTTTGTATTAAGTCTGTATGATGTGAGCCTTAATTATGATATCTACAAGCCTTAGTTACATTATCTAGATTAGCTAAAAACAAGAAGTGAAATGTCACTAATCAATCACGGTTTATAGTCCTGACAAGCTGGTAGGTGAATATCAAATTGGTACAATCAATAGGAAAGAGACTGAAAACTCATATGATCAGGAACAAGTATTATAACTGGAGTTCAATGCGGGCCGAGCGAGTATAATTTATTTCGTTAATATTTCTTTTTAAAACTTTTTAGGTTTATCATTACATTTCGAACCTGGTACTTGGCAACTTCTGCATCTTCTCAAACATGTCAATTTGGCCGTGTTTTATGTGATAAAATGTACATGACTTAAGTCAATCTCGATCCTTCAGCCTGAAACGATGTTTACTTTTATTCAGATTCATAATCGAAAATAACTGATGACATGCATGTTAAAATTTGACACATAGGTATAATTCGAAATTAAGGTAACTACTTCCCAGATATTTGTGTAATAGCCGAAAATGTAATATACCCGTATACTGCCTTAGTAGAAGAAAGCGAGCACTAAAATGAAACGAACAATAGCATCAAACTTAGCAGATTAGGTCGAAATAATTTGAGCAACAAGGGATATTTACTAGTGAGCTAAAATCTATTAATAAACTATGATTATCCATAAATACTTCTATTCACATATGAAGCATTCGCTGTGCTCTCGTCACGAAGGTTCTATATTATTCCTTCGTTTCAATATACATCTCCCCCCCACACACACACACACAGACAATTACAGAAAAATCGTGTATTCGAACATTGTTTCTCTGTTCCAAAACTATGTGACAATCGAATCAGTGATTTAAGAAACGACAATTGAACAAATATCAACACCGGAGTATGAGTAACCAAGAAAACTAATACTTTGTTACAAATTGTGACGTGAATGTTTGAACGTATAATGAAGAGAATTAAGGGTAATCTGTAATTTCTACTGCTATGGTGGTAGCATCATTTCTCAACGCTAATAAAGATGTTATTGTTGCAGTTTTATCTGCAATCACTTCACATATACTTGACAGGGATAGAATCGTGATTTATCGCAATGTACTGCACCTTAGTTACACATATTGCTTTGTTTATACACAAGAATATTGGTGCGTATACAACTAATCTCCACACGGTTCTATCTCTAAGCAGTTCGTTTATTTTGATTTCAGGTCTGAGACAAAGACGCCTAAAGGCCATAAATAAATTCAATCATGTTGATTTTCCATGTTTCAGATAACGGAAACATAATTTACTGTTCAGTATCGTGGTTCTCACTAGATAGCACGACTTTCATTTTACTTGTTTCAAAGTAATTCTGGAGAAATTTTTCTTAAAAATAAGAAATCTATTAAGCAGATTTAAGTATGATAACTCATTTTGTAATTAGGTGAATTATGACATTCTATATCAACTAGTCTACATAGACTACAAAGAATGAAAATAGTTCATTACGTAAACGTAAGATTACAGAGTATGATTTAACACAGAATAAGATTCGAAGTCCTCTTAAATTAATTGGAAAGCTAGCACTGAAAGAATTATTCAAACATGATTCAATCTGTACATTTGTAATAATTATCAAATACGACAGGATAGATAGCTAAATTTTAAGGTACCGCGAAAAAAAAACATGCACTTTAAAATGTGAAGGGTAATTACAAGCTTCTAATATTATTTTCCACTTAAAAAAAAAACTTCACACAAAGTTAGAAACACTCAATAAAAATTATAGAACAAAATTTATAAAACTAACGTATGCAGGCGAAGGTTGGCATAGAGATTATTCACGTCCAATACTTTATACTCAAGATTACACTTCAGTCTTATCTAATCTTGAAGGAAAGCACTATCCGCCACGGTAATCTGTGAACCCACACACTTGAGAATATTCTTAGCACAGTATGTAGTAAATTCCCTTTCCGTCTTTGGAATCTTGTTGCACAAGAAACTTCACACTAATGAAGGAACAAAAATAGATTTAATGTACACTGAATTAGCGGACATTAACAGCTTGAAAATCTTGCAACGTTGTAACATAGGCTCCCACAATTTATACATTTACGTAATTGAAATTGTAATAACGGTAGACCCAGAGATGTTTTTACCGTGTCTAACAAGGGATGTAGCTGTCAACTGTAAAAAAACAAAACATGAGAGTTCCCAATTTAGGAGACCACATCAAAAATGAATTTAACCAACAATGACAGTCAATGAAATCACATACTATGACTATGTTAATATATGGAGTCCGATTGCTCTACGAAGTTACAACGCTGCATGAGATTAATACTCCTCAACAACCAAAATAGCATACATGGTGAATACCAGTAATTCCTAATCACGGGCTCATCAAACAAATAATAATTCATCGCAGGCCCCCAGGTATTCCTTCCCTTAAGTGGTGAAATAAATCAACGTAAGTACAAAAATTATTATAAGTGATGATGATTATGAAGATAGGTATCTTAACCGGAGGTAGATCCCCGGGTGAGATGAACCCATGGTGGTTTGCCATAGAATTTCATTGGCTGACGACGTCAGAAGGGTAGCTAAAGTTTTAAGTACACTTCAAATCATTTATCGGCCTGAGTCAAAGCTGCATAAAGGCCTTAAACAAAATTCAAACTCAAACCACTTATGTCCCTACCGCGGATGAAATGCGTATCTCTTGACTGCAAGACTAGGAATAAAACCATTACAAACACCATCCAGCTAGGAAGATTTAATTATTCTACGCTTTTTCACACCAATAAAAGAAATAAGTGGAAAACTAGAGAACAGAATATTACTTTTCAAAACACTTTAAGACAACAGCAAATAATACAGATTAATATAATCAATAAATGCACAAAAAATCTGAAACCACTGCCAATAAAGATTTTCTACTGTAGGGAAGAAACGTAAACACTGGTTGTATATTCAATGTGTGGAAAAAATATGGGATTTTTTTATTATTATTATTATTAATGTAATTTTGTTTATTTACACACACAAAACGTTTCGGGGAATCCTAGATACCCGCGGAGCACAGTTTGAAACTCATATATATTTGGGAGCAAATGGGACCCATTATCTTACAGAAATGGGAAAAGGATACCCTATGTAATTAGTCTACGGGATAATGTTCATAATAACTTATGGCTGGGGGATTAATAATAACTGGGCGGTTTAATACTTTGCGACACCTAGTTTTCATTCCCACTAGGTGTGAAGGTTATTTAATTATTCATTTTCGGTTTCCAGAAGTACAATGACTCGATAGCAATAGCTAGAATATCACGAAAGAATAATCCTTATATCTAGACGAAATTATATGACTGTGCTCGAGTACTTCAACGAACGCTTACCCAGTCCTTCGCAACGACCAATGTCCAGCCGGTAACGTCGCTGACTTTGGAACGATACTGAGGAGAGACGAGAGTTCAAGTCTCACTGCCGGTCATCCTGATTGAGCTTTTCCACGGATTTCCCTCACTTTAATCAACTGAATGTCGAGATGATACCTGAACAAAGCCCCCAGCCGCTACCTTTCAATCCTTTCCGAAGAGAGACGTCATCCCTCAGACATGCGGTTTATGCCAGCTACACCAGCTCAGACCATAAATCAAAATTGAAATTTAAGTAACACAACAGAATACAATGACATTCACTCTCAAATATGTGCACCATGATTTCTATTTATCCAACACAAAGGATGCCAATAATAATAATAATCCCTATTAGAATACTATTTCTACTGGTGGTAATTCCTGACTTCCACCAAAACATCCACGCACACAGCAAGAGGGAGATTCCAGCAATATATCTGCCAATTTACAAAGCCATAATAATTTGTTTAACATCGTTGTTGATAATGTGCGAAAACGTTACACATCAAAATCAACTGCAAAACTGACTGGCCTAACAATTACCACGTTCTAACTATTCCACAGCTGTTAGCTAATTATTTCCTACAATCATTATTAGTCCCTTTAAAGAATTAAAAAAAAAAAACAGATGCGTTTCAATTGATTGTGAATGGCACCCTTATATTCAAATTTTTAACCTCAAATATATATTTAAAATGTTTTAAAGTGTATCTTTAAACTCTACTAGCGACTTCATCTCGGCACTTTGTATACGGGTCTAAAGGTAAAGGTTATGCTGAAAGAAATGCCATGCTTTGTCTCCACATACAGTTACGTCTGTAATCCTAACCATATGAAAAATGTCCCTAAAAGTTCGTCATACTTCAATCAACTCAGCTACACACTGTTACTTGATTTGAGAAATTATTCTAATGCTCCTCTTCATATAAAATCCTGAATATGAAAATGGATATTACGTAAACCTTACAAATGTCTTAAAAAATTCCATTACTATATACCCATCAGTCAAAATGATATATGCGCGTATTCATGGATTCAATTCCAGACGAGATTTATTGAACGCAATGGTACGGAGAGTACTTTACCAAAAACTATAGGTCCTTTCCTTAATCACTCAATCAAAATGATATAGACAGCACATAAAAGTTTATAACCAAGCCTGATGTTTCCCTGACTGTGTCAGTTACATCAAATGCATGACAGTGATTTAAATTAGAGCTAGGGTTGCCACATTACCCTTTGATAGTGTATCCGCATTGATAGAACTAGCTGAAAAATCACTAAAAAAAAAAAAAACTGCAAAATTTCTTTTCGACATGAAAAATATAATCAGACAAAACACAGAAATTACTTACGAACTTTCTTTTATTAATATTCACTAGTTTAGCCACGCGTATAAGAATTGCAAAGTATTTCATGTATGACCACAATTAAAACCAGATCCTGCCTATAAGTATTCTAACTGAATACGTTAACACCTTTGTAAATCTACCGGATATCCCCTGACAACTAGTGTCATACACTGTTAATTATTATTCTTTTCATTATGATTTTTTAAGCAAACTACCAAAATCCACACAAAATAATAGTTATGAAATTTTAACTGTTGAAGATTACATTAAATTACTGCAGTAAATAATTCATAATGAATTTGTGAAATTACACAGACAATTTGACACTGCAGGAGTCTCAGTATACGCGTATTTTAAGGTGAACCCAATATAAGAGTACAATAATTGGCAACGGAGAAGCAGTACAATTTTTGAATTAAATTGACACATCCAAAAAATGTGACGACTTCATGCACACTATGAATACTCTGCTACATATGTTTACTACACATTATAATAACTGAACGCAGCTAATTCAAACAACAAACTAACGTATTAATGTCCATGTCCAACTTTCTCAGCTTTCCCTTACATTACTTTCCTTTATTTCTTAATTGAAATTAAAAACAGTTTTGTGAAATCGTTATATGCATTTTTTTACATGTTTCTGCGTGAGAAAGAGTTATTAATGTTAATTAGATATGTTTAAATCGGGTTCTCAATAAAAGGAAAAGTACTGGGACAGTTTAATGACAGCATGTCGCTGCAAATCACTATAGCTCTAAAAAGGACTATGATATGTAATGATCCACCATGAATTAAAAAAGAAGTGTGTCCTTAAAAACCTAAATATTTATTTAAAATACACACACACGTATTTATTATATACACATTATTTTTTAATGTTATTAGAACACTACATAAGAATTTAAAAAAAACAACGAAATTTAAGCGTAACCTTTTGAAACTATATACCTGATTTATCCTGAAACGAATGTAGAAGGTTGACAAATGAAGAATGACACATCAAAAGAAGCTAATTTGCCATTTCAGGCAGTAATGTATTTCTACAGAGAAAAGTGCCCTAGAGCTACTATGTCCTTCATTGTGCAAAATACAATATGGATATACAAATAAACACACAATTTTCAAAAAAGTGCCCTGACGGATTATGGGTAACGGTCCCACTGTTAGTTTGCTGACAGTTCTATCATATAATAAATGTGATGTTTTCGTAGTGTAGTCAATTTGACTCTTAACATTTCATTAAAAGTACACGAGTATTCTCGTAGGCACGTCGGGAAGGGCGTAAGCCATAGTGCTGTTACCGCCCATACAATTCATTTTATCTTATCTTATCGTAGGCACGTAACTCGCTTTGTACGACACCTTTTACCCATTTACGTAATGATAGATGTTTAAATGGTTAGTCTTTCGGACATTTTTAAAATTAATTCATAAAGTTAAAACATACTGCGAAGAACCTTCCGTTTCGGTGGGAAAATTTTGATTATGAATACTTTTAGCTCTAAGAAACATCGTTCTGTTAAGAAACACAGGGAAGGGTTCTCCCCGCAATCTCCCTCTTAAAACTGTCTTAAAAGGTCAGTTCTACGTTAATTACTTACATACATTAAGCAAAGCAACACGTGGTTTCAACCACTTTACATGAGGTACACGTTCAGGAAAGAGAAACATGTAATCTCAGATCAATATGAAATCATGCTGTGAAATTTGAAAAGAAGTTAAACATGAAACAGACGACCTCGACATAGCTCATCCAATACAAAGCCATTCGAATTTAGGTAATTCTCAGAAATATATATATATATATATATATATAAAAAGACTGAACTGCGATTGTTTTGTTCAATCCAAATTAATAATTTGATTTGTTTATTTTCCTCTTGCTAGTATCGAGTTAATTGTTATTAACGTCCTAAACGAGCTGGTGAGCTTCTAAGGACGGGACTTACAGTTTTTGGTAAAGTGGGTTCCGAACCACTGTCTTCAATGCACCCCGGCAGGATTTAAGCCAGTGACCACGCGCACAGAAAGCGAGCGCTCTAGCCTCTCGGCTATCCCGAGGTCAACCTGTTGCTAGTAAATGCAGACAATACAAAAAAAAAGGTTAAAAAGAAGAAACCCTCGTTTCTTGTAATAACACAGAGTGATTTTATATCATTCCAATTAATGTAAATTTAGAAATATGCCGGCCAAATTTCGAGTTAGATATTGCAGGAACATGGGATCTACCGCAGAAGGTATTGTGCAAGCTAGAAAAGGTTCTGTAATGGTATGGGGCGTACGATGTTGAAGCCAGGGACATATTTAGGGGTGGATACAGGGATCCGCCCCACAAAAAACTCAGTGTTTTATGGAAAAATAACCGGGGTCCATTGAACGGAATGGTTCGGAGCCCCACTTTACCTAAAACTGTAGGTCCTGTCCTTAGAAGCTCACCCGCTCGTTTAGAACGTTATTAACAATTCAATCAAGTCAATGCGCATAGTGCCATGTT
This sequence comes from Lepisma saccharinum, assembly GCA_022664845.1. Taxonomy (NCBI): domain Eukaryota; kingdom Metazoa; phylum Arthropoda; class Insecta; order Zygentoma; family Lepismatidae; genus Lepisma; species Lepisma saccharinum. Next base: position 11,632 of record JAGDQP010017260.1, on the reverse strand, counting down.
ACATATAACTGCTTCAATGAATACTTGAATTCATTACAATTGTCGTGTTTAAATAAGTTAAGTTGAGCCTTCATGAAGCTTACTACGGAAAAACAAGTATTATATTTCAGTACTATAGAGTAAAGCTACTGTGTGGTATAGCATTCACAATATCAAGTTTCAGTTACAGAAAAAAATGTGTATATTTTTCTTCCGAGCTTCTTCCATTTCAGTATTTGGAATATATAAAATTCAAATATAGAGATTCTGCTATTTAGATCACGAAAACATACAAGCCAAACATTTAGCTTTCTTTTTGAGTATTGCTACCAATCTTTAAGATGTCGAGGAATAACTTCAAATTCCAAAATTCAAACTACTCTACCCACCGTGCAGTATCTTAAGAAACTAAACAACTTTCGGATATCAATACAACAGTAAAAGGGGAAACAATTTCACCTCTTCTCTGATCAATTTACTCTGGGAAATATTTTCATTCGCTAGAATTGCAATATCGATCCGGGTGGTGGAAAATATGGTATTTTCACGAAATTACTTTGAAGTGAACACGTGTTTCAAACATGCTTCAGAAAAAGAAATATTTAAAATATATGCACAACATTTATTTTATTTTTTAAAACAAAATCGATGACTTCGAACATTCCAATCCTGGCGACCTATACAGTGATATCTTCGAACAGCTTTCAGATGCTCGTCCGCTCTATGCTTCCAGTCTCATTAAAAAGAAACTTATCGTTTAGAAACAAAAAAAAGGTAGCACGTTGGATTTTAGTAGAAATACTTCTTAGACCTTCCTAATGAACATATTAGAAGTCATCATCAATCTGACTGGAGCTTTGAGTTGCGTCAAATTAGATTTTTTCGCAATAAATATGAGTAACATGTTGGATTTTGGTACAAATGTTTCTCAGTCCTTCCTGATGAACATCCGACCGATCCCCGCGCCCCAAAACTAAAAGCGCCCAACGACCTGACTGAACCTTTGGCCGCCATATTGGATAATGGAGTCCAAATTCAAAGTTTTGCGACAAATTTGTGTTTAGTACCAAACATTAGTAACAAGCTAGATTTTTGGTATAAATGTTTCTTAGCCCTTTTTAGCAAACGGAAGCCCTGACCGATCTGGCATAATAAAAAAAGACGTCGATCTGACTTGAGCTTTGGCCACCATATTGCAAAATGGCGCCTAAGTTCGTCTCGTATTTTATTGTAGGTATATATTATATAAGACAGATTTAATCGTTAATTCGTTATTAACGATATTTCGATATTTATTATGATGTTTATGGTCATTTTCTAGCAAATCAGAAAGCAAATAATTTAGAATAAAAAATCAGATGGAAGCCTAAGAATTAATTCCAATTTTTACCCCTAAGTTAGCTAAATGATGGGTGTGAAATAGGCCTACCGGAGAAACCACGAAAAGAAACGCGCCAAGAACTCCATCCCTTATGTGTAGTGGAAATGAGTAAAATGTATCTTGTCATCAAATTGACGAATCTAACTAACTCTATGGCTTACGAAATTCGCGAGCTCATTGCCAGAGTAACAAACGCTCGCCACTGGATTCTATCCTGGGTAACACTTGAACATCTACATCTCGAAGATCCCTTCTGATATCATTCCAACGACGTCTCGGTCTTCCCAACAGTCTATCAATCCGGTTTATAATATAATCATAATTCCGGAATATAAACATCGTTTTCCTCCCATTCGGGCCACATGGCCTGCCAATCTTGGCCGTCGTGATTTTATTAATCTTATAATATCGGGTGAACCATACAGTGAGTGGAGTTTTTCATTATGCAGTCTCCTCCATTCTCCGGTTATTTCGTCCCGTATATCTTTCTCAAAACCTTATTCTCAAACACATGTCATCAAATAACATGAGTTCCTTAAACAACAACAAACTTCAATAAAACAGTTAAACTTGTATGTTTCGGTATAATTCTTTCAAAGTTTAACTTCGATAAAATGCGCCTGTGTCCGAGCTAGATGACACTATTTTTCAAATAACTGAATCTTGAGATCAAAGAAATGAGATCGCGGAAATGAGAACAAACTCTGAAACTCTTACTAGGGAACCTAAGTGTCAGAAAGAAAATAATTTTCGCAGGAAAATAGTTTGTGTCACTAACAATAATTATTCTCTTCAATATTATTTAGCTATCATTTTTAATATTTCAAACAAAATGAAGTATCTTCTATATACACGAAAATCTGAAAAGAACTCCAGAAGTCTTTGTACCAATACATATATTGTTTAATTTTTGGAATTATTTTACCAATTAACTGATTAAATTATCTGTAGATTATATCTCTGTCTAATAAGATCTCACCTCTGTGGTCAGCTCTGAGTAACAGAGGTGAGAATTTTGCTAATAGTTGTTCAGAAAATTAAATTTTATTTACATGTGAAAGACAGTAAGACACCTTTAAGACTATGCCATAACTGGTGACTTATGGCTTGCAACACATTCTTTTTACTATAAACTAAATATCACGGCGGTGAGGTTTTAGCCCGAGACTAGATAAATTTTTAATGGTTTACAGCAAATTATACAAACTGCATTACCTGCCGAATTACACTAATACAAATCGAATTTGCAATAAATTTATTTCCACACTCCGACTCTCTTGGAGTGTATTTCTAGTACCTATTAATATGTGACTTGGTTCATTTAATCACTCAAAAGTAGCAGCACTGTAAACAAATCAATTCGTGTAGAGTTCGGTAAATGAATTTTTTTATTTTCTTTGTATTTAACTTGCTTCCTTGTACAAAAGTTGGCAATTAGCTTTTTTTTTAAAAAAAAAAAAAACTGTAAGTACGTTTAAATCTGTAAGTTTATTTGGTAGGAAACTTCAACCAAAATGTGAATGTGTTCATTTTTAACGTGAAAGTTATTCAGTCAATGTAGTTAAATTTAGAAATAGTAAACTTAAATATTACGTATACTAATTTCATAATTTGTGGTACACACAGATCTCTTTCATACTAGATGTATTTGAATTTATATCATTTATTGGTTATTTATATTTGCTAATTAAAGCTTCTTTATTACTTTAAAATCATTATATTTTTCTCTGTTTCGAATCTAAATCGAAACTACAAATATAACAAATTATGCTAATGTATCAGACTAATATTTTTGTTCTTGTACAAAGATAGGAAAGCCTGAGTACCCATTTCAAATGACTCAAGGGACGGTAACTTTTTAAAGTCCATGAATCGCTTCTTCCGAGACTTGCAAGACAAGACCGAGACCAATGTGTGGCGACTAACGTTTAGAATCGAGACCGAGACCGGAACTTTAGGGTCGAGAAGAGACCAAGACCAGAATGAGATTGCTATCAGTCTCGTCTCGTCACCATCCATAATGTGCGACGATGTACCGCATGAGTTGACTACGGCTCAGAAAGCGACACGACTAAGTTTCTTTGCTGTCTCGTCAAGAGAAGAACGCATTTCTGGACATTGCTGACCTTCAATGAGAAGTTGTTTCTTTAAAATACTCTACGGCGCCAACATAATTGGTTGGCACCACATGAACCCTATTCCAAACAACCAAAACAACCACTGCATCAGCACAAAATTGTGCTGTTCTGCTCAGGATATCGTGCACCGTGAACTGCTGCCAGCGAGCGAGACAAACAATGGCATTATGTACTCTCAGCTATTGGAACGTATGCATAAACGCGAAGCCACATATAGCTAAAGTCACCCGTGACACCATTATCCGACTTAGTTCGGAAACCCTTAAACATCCCCCACATTCCCCTGACACCGCACCTTGGGTTACCATTTGTTCGATTCGTTCGACAACCATCTGCGAGGACGAATTTTATTATTATTATTATTATTATTATTATTATTATTATTATTATTATTATTCACGTTCTACTTAGTACTACCACCGTGATATTCATATTCTGCCGAGTGTTGGAGACACGTCATTGCAGCTTAAGGGGTTAATTTCTTATATTCCGGGTACGTCTTAGTTTATGTTGTCGCATCTCTCCTTGTAAGGTCAAAGTCCGAGATAACATTATTCGTTGCTTTACAGGATGCTAACATAAAGAACAATGAATTTCGAGGGTAGTGCACCGAAATCTAAGGGCAGAAATCCCTTAATCAACAGGGCAGAAATTCGTTCTCTTTTCGGAGTTACAGGCTGTCGAAAGCGTGGGAAAATGAACTTTAGAGCTTCATATTTCCAACACAACCAACAGTAGAGCTGATGCGCCATGGTGACATCAAAGACTTCAAATGTTCACTATCCAAAAAGGAATACTTCAAAATTGCGCAATGAGCGTGCAAAGGATTCCCCACCAAATGAAGTACGTAGTGTTGTCCAAAAGACGAGACTTAGGCTGTCCCTGTCTCGTCTTGAAAATGTCTGCTCCAGAGAGTGCCTCGTTTCGAAAAGAGAGGTCCCGCAGTACTGGAAATCTACTACTAAATTGCTTCCAGCAATATCTGGTTCATCTTCACGGTTTTATCTGTATCTGAGCATTTTGAAATTTATTTTCCGTAAGAAAAATACCACTTTCGCAGTTTTTGCTACGAAAAACGACGAAACGTTTGTCGAATATTTACGCACTTAGCCTTATTTGATTTTTACAAATCTCCTTTTTGTGCTTGCGAAATTTCAGCAAGATATATCGTTCCCTAAAATTAGAAACAAAAAGGGCACAGGAGATTTTTTTATCTGCACCATCAGTATGTTTGCTTATCAGTTGGCGCCACGAGTTCGGAGCTATCCAAATCGTGACTGTTTCTGAGATGTCTGAGCAAATAAATTTACTTTTGACATTTAATACGTGAAGCACCTGTTGAGAGCAGTTTCTATCTCTGCGTAAGTAATCTCAACATATCACTAGTGTTTTGCAAACTTCTTATGCTCCGCAGACTTACTGAGAAGTTGACTGGAGAGGAAAATGGTGATCTGGCTGCTGTAAAAAAAAAAAACGAAGCATCGCTGTACCACAACTACACACCCCTCAACATAAATGTAAACAAAAAATAGTAAAATAAAATAAAAATAAATAAAATACAGTAAACGATGTGATTCTACATGACGGCCTTTATTAATATACTGTGTATAATCTGTAGTCACTTAAAATGACAATATAGTGCAATTTCCTATATCATTAAATTAGAATAGCTTAATATGAACAATGAAACAGCATCAGACAAACTGACGAATAATTCTCCTAGCGTAAAAAGTATTTTAGGATTGCAATACGAAATTTAGAAATCTTAAAACACATTCTTTGTGTGAATTTTCTACTGGCAGAAACGGTATATTTATTTCACGGGACGAAAGTAGAACTGTACGTGTGAAGCAGTCTTTACGCTTCATAACAGTGTTGCAGCCCCCACTTTACACATGCGAGCAATGAAATTACCAGAATCTTTCGGCATTACCCGCTCATTAGTAACATTGATTTTAAACAACTTTTAAGGTTCCTCCCTTAAAGCCTGTCTATAAGTGTTCAACATACGAGTGTATCAGGAATCAATTTTAATATGTACGATAGCTCGCAACATTTAATCACTCGACTCCCGTTGTCTAGTGGTTACGGTCTCGGACTTCAGATCGGCATTGCTTCAAGTCCTGCTGCCGATCATACAGATATTTTGCAGTGTTTTTCTCAGATTCCTCGTTGCGATTGCCTAGATGATGCCTAGGTCTTGGTCGCTACTGATGAGGCAGAAAAAAGTTATATATTTTTTTCTTCCATCATGCTCAGAATGTCAAAATATGTAAATATGCAGATTTTGGCAACTCGAGCGCAATTACTTTGGGAGATATCGATTATATAATAGTCAGAGTCTTGTTTCTGAAGAGTGAAGAAAAATCATATAAATACCCTTATATTTGTAAAATGCTAAAAGAAATTGAAAGCAAATACATAGTAATGAATACTGGGTGGAAAGTGCTACATATTGGAGAGTATATTTTTAACGGCCGCCATCTTGGATCTCGATTGGTTTACTTAAATGGGAAGGGGGTCGTGTAATATGTCATTCTGCGCTAGAATTTTACCGGAAACACGTTTCGAAGTCAGTTTTGCCGCATATGCACATATTTTGGTATTCTCAGCATAAAGGAAGAAAAAAATATACAACTTTTTTCTGCTCCATCAATATGTTAGCTTGTGAGAGGCTGTAAAAAATCTGCAATTTGCAACCAATTTAAACAAAATTCATTGCTTTGTCCACGAGGAAAATTAAACCCTACAAGCCCATTCCCTGACCGTCACTACTCTTCAAACCGATAATTCCTCCACTAATTGTTTGTACTGGCTTATTTCCCCTGTTACTTGGTAATGATTAATTCACTAATTGATAGTATTCATTAGCAACTGGGGAACTTGTCAATCAGCAACCAGTTCCAAGAACATGATTTTACATGTAAAAGCAAAACACATGATTTCACTACATTCTTGAAGAGACCAACGATAGAAAATTTCATTCTTGTAGAGACTAACGATAGAAAATTTCAATGTAATTACGGCTGTCAACACTTTCATGAGACGCTACGTTGTATAAGCCTAAGCTTCGATTTGCAACCTGACTCTTAGAAAAAAAAAGTAATAATTCATCTTTTTAAAAAAAAGTTCATGAAATTGGGAAGTTAAAACAAGATCTCAACATCTACCTTTATGTAACTTCCTTCTCCCAGTCCCAAACAAACAGAACATTTCGTAGGAAAGCTAACTTTTCCGAATTCGATAAGCTCAACCAGTGAGGCATGACTTGACAGGAAAAGTATCCTTTTTGCCTAGCAATCTCCCCGCTTTTACTTGACAGAATCTCGAAAAGCTGCGACGTGAGTTGAATCTGGCCATCAAATTCGGTACTTCAACCCAATATATTGATCACTACACATTTTACGTAGCACCATCACATGCCAGAATCCTTTGCACGGTTCTGCCGAAAGCTTAAGTTTAGTTACGACCAGCAGATGTTCCAAAATCATCATTCAGCCAGAAGCAATAAAAATGAAAAAGCCTGATCGAGGCGAGGACGAAATCCCTTGAGCAAGTTCAGAAGCAGCCATATTCGTGAAACTATGTTAGAAACGAATTAAGCCAACGTTTATTTCTATTCAGATTTGTCAAAATTTCACTCATTTTCTCGCGATGTATTAAGTGCGCAGCGTGCTACATCATTAACTTCATTATGCAAATCTATAAATACGAATGCCTCTTTAAAATAATTACAAGTACGTATTAATCATTAAAATGCCCTAGTAACATAGCTTGAAGTCAGTAAAATCTTTCATTGAGCTCAAGATAAGAGCTACTTCAATGGGATAAATCGTAAGCTGGGGTAATTGGCAGAAAATTGTGAAACGTATCCGATACTGAAGCTTGTTTGTTAATTACAAGCTTAATGAGCCACGTTATACAGCTGGCTCTTGTTTGTGCTACAGCCACAGGATATAGCGCATTTGTTGTCAGCAGCTGTTTTGAAAAGCGACTACATACTTCTCAAATTTTCGTAGGTGTGATTGAACCTCAAACTTTCTACGTCTTTGTAAAAAGTATAATTTGTAACCTTCTCTTATGAAAATTAGGTCCAGGGACTGGAGAGTAGCCTGCTCCCCTACCACTTGCGGGTACACCCACCGCCAGAAAGATTGCAATAAGAAATCTTATTCGGTGTTGTCACTTTCTCAAAGAAGATGCCGAAGTTTAAACTCCTCTCCACTCTTGCCACGCGTACTTGGGCGATCCCAGGGAGAGAAAGCAAGGCAGAAAAAAGAGAAAGGGAGAGAAGAATATGAGAAAGAAGTGGCAATTTTAGGCAGAAAACCACAGAAGACTGGGCAAGCCAGGTTCCCTCCAGATGATTGTGGTTTACATGTGAACATGGGTTGCCGAAATGTTCTGAGCGATTCTATATGCGAATTAAGCTCAAACTGCATCTGGCGGCCGTCCGAATCAATTTTATTCTAATGTATAAACAAAACCATTTATATCTTTCTTACACGAGAGCTACACGTCATAAAATTAAAAAATTGGTATGAAGATGGAGTGCATCATATCACATATAATGCAAAAACGACAATTAAAGATCCAGTTATTTCTATAGGATGGCATCAGGTGTTTCATTAAACCCACACTTACCGGAAACAGTAGGTCGCGGACGGTCAAAGCCGTTTTGGAAGGAGGACTCCATAAGCCGCGGTTCATGCTCATCGATGCCATCAAACCTATTGGTTAACAGCTGCAGATGCTTTTTCTCGGAGACTCGCTGCTGAAATTTTGTGCAGTTTGCGTTCTTTCTTACGACCGTTACACAGTCATCCGTATGTACGGATGTGTAGCTAATTCAATTGTTCTTGTCTTATGGGAGCTTATAGAGTCGAATGTATTTGTCCGTATGCGCAAGGGCTGTACGGAAGGGAGTTAATTCCATTGATCAAATTGGTACTTTCACACTCACGCGTGCTTGCGTTACGTATAAACAAGTTTCCATTAAAAAGTTTCGCTTTTTGGAACTGGACACTGCAGTGTTGCCAGTGTTTAAATTAAAAATAAGTAAGCACCAGAGCGCATGAAGATTAAAATATTGCGAAAGCTCTAAGTGAAAATCACTCTATACGATTCCGGTTTTAAGACTGCTAGTATCAGACCCCGTGGTTCAGTGGATAGAGTGGTAGACTTTGGATTGGTAATAACGAAAAAGTTGCAGAACATCATTCAAGAAGAAATGGGATGAGTATTTCAATCGCTTGCTTTACAATGAAGGACATTTTTTTCCTTGACAGAAAAAATATAGTTGCCACGTGTTACGCGTTGATATGGACGACTGACAAGGAAGGGTCACGGTTCTCAAACACACACACCCTATTCATACCTAATACATCGCAAGCAACATAACGAGATATGTAGATTACCAAAATTTAAGGTGCCATGGTCCAGGGGGAGGGGAGCTAGGGGCTCCGAAACTTCGAATGTCACAAAAATGTATATAAATGCAGTAGTGACGTATTAATGGAATACCTTGAAAACGATGAAAATAATCAAAATAAAACTTGCACAACACATAACTGACCACAAGTAGTAACAAAATCCATAAGTAGTGTTGCCAACGCAGAACAAAGTTACATTTTTTAAATAGTATTATATACCAATTAATGCACAGTGGAAAAGTATTGGCAATAGAAAAGAAAATAGTACAAGTTGGTTGCACAGTGTTGCAAACTATGGAAGATATATGAGCTGAAAGTTGTCGGGTTAGAAAATATATGTGGAGACAGAGGCCAATATGCTGGTATCTGGAATAACAGTAAAAACGCTAATCATAATACTACCGAGGGTTGGGGAATAGTGAAGAATTGTCACCACTGAATGGAACCACGTGTCAAGCAAGATATATTTGAAAGGCACTAGTAACAAACAAAAGAACATTGTGAACACTGGTACCATAGTATTGCAATCTTCGTGTTGGTGTGATATATCTTCCATAGTTTGCAACACTGTGAAACCAACTTGTAATATTTTCTTTTCTATTGCCAGTACTTTTCCACTGTGCAATTATTGGTATATAATGCTATTTAAAAAATTGTAGCTTTGTTCTGCCTTGGCAACACTGCTTAGGGTTTTTGTTACTACTTGTGGTCAGTTATATGTTGTGCAAGTCTTATTTTGATTACTTTTCCCGTTTTCAAGATATTCCATTACAACCTCACTACTGCCTTTATAGACATTTTTGTGACATTCGAAGTTCCGGAGCCCGTAGCTCTCCTGCTCTCCTCCCCCTGGACCATGGTACCTTAAATTTTGGTAATCTACATATCTCGTTATGTTGCTTGCGATGTATTAGGTGTGAATAGGGTGTGTGTGACTGAGAACCGTGACCCTTCCCTGTGAGAAAAGATTTTAAATCATAAACAATACGGATCCGTATTCCGTAACATACAGATGACTGTGTAAGAAGCCTTATTCATAATTTTACTGTTTTTACTGAGAAAAAATAAAATAAAAACATAATTGTTTGAAAAACCTAAGGATATCTAAGCACAACATGAAAAAAGATTCAATCGACGCAAAACTGGTTTAACGTTACTAAAACAACAACGAAAATTATTATTAACATCATGTTTCATTGTAAATTTATTTAAGTAACAAATTGTTTTTATTTGCTATTTCGTTTCTTTATTTCACCGAATTTGTTTTAACGTCCTAAATGACCTCGGCCTGAGCCTTAGATGCCATAAATAAAATGCAATTCAGTTCACTCCTAAACGAGCTAATGAGTTTCTAAGGATGGGACTACAGTATTAGGTAAAGTGGGCTCCGAGCCACTCAGCTCAATGGACCCATGCGGGGCTTGAACCCGTGATCACATTCACAGAAAGCGAGCTTGGCAATCTCTCGATCAACCGGGGGTTGAGGGGGGGGGGAACTTCTATTTGGTTTAAGTATGTATTATTTCATAATTTGTGATGACCAGGGCTTGGTAGACACCTCGCCCGCTGAAAAAAGAAAATATTCTCCATAGATATCAAGTTGGACTTACTTTTTTTTATTATTTATTTATTTTACCACTTTTCTTTTGAAACTTGAATTGAGATCTATTCCGGCTTTATTTCTCTGTTTATGGGTAACTTCAAACTCTTAAAAATTTTCTTGAAATTAATTTTATAGTGAAACAATAAAAATTCAAAACGTATTTAGTATTATTATTATCCAAAACAACAAAATGATCAATAGTTGTCCACAGGCCTGTGGAGTTGGAAGCAATTATTGCCTTGCTGGAGATGGAGTCCGAGTCATCAAAAACATACCGAATCCGACCCCTGCTAAATGGAAATTGTAACATAATTCGTCGTTAAAAATTAAAATTTCCCATAGGATTATGGCTTTGTAATTCTCGCTGGGTTCTTCCTTAAACGCATCTATGAAGAACTCTCTAGAGAACTAGACCGAGGTAGCTGTATACTTGTAGCGGTTAGTTGTTGACTTATTGTGGATAATAAAAATGTAATAATATATTTCCAATTTCAAAGATAATGAGTGGATTAAATCCACTTTTCTTGTCATTTTCGGTTATTCCCCTTATATTAATCCCTATTCGAAATTAACATTCCTTCCAAGCTTCAACTATTGCCTCCCTACCCGCCTTAAACTTTCAAACATTAGAATCCTTTAAAAAATACGAATTTTATTTTTAAGGCCTTTAGGCAATTTTGGGTCAGCCCGAATAGATGATGATGGGAGAATTGGTGGAATGAAGAAAGTGGGAGGGAATGAGAGAACTAGAAAACCCACGCATGCGGTGCTTTTCCACCACAGAGCGCACATGGTATGAGCCGGGATCGATCCCAAGAGCCCATCACCAGAGATGAGCACTCTACCACTGAGCCACCTTAAGAATTATGGATTGTAATGTCCGCACAGGTATTCTTCCCTTGTTTAAGTTACATGTTCCAAAATCTAATAACAGGTGTAACGACTACTTCTACATAAAAACTCCAAGATTATATTTAGAAAAGTAATCATTTTTAATCGGATTTTCCATACCTTTATCACACACGGACTAACCCTTCTGACTTTTACCTTCACAAAGCTACCTTTATGATGTTTTACGAAATGGAGTTATTTTATTATT
>JAGDQP010017259.1:0-38900 GCA_022664845.1 Lepisma saccharinum | reverse complement strand
TCTATCAAACGATATATTTGTGGTAACCTCCAAGGTTGTATATGGAAATTTGTTATTAATTTTACTCTTGTGATTTTATTGTAGGATGTATAGGTAGAGAATTATTTCTATCACGCCAGGGAGATAAGAATCCTTTTCTGTCGATCATCTTCTTCTTCATTCTTCTACTATCATCAGGTGCTAATATCAATGCGTATATATTTCCTTTTATTGATATTTAGAGTCAATCTGTTCTTCCAACTACTTCTCTGGAACTCATTTCAATTAGGACAGACCTCAAGTTTTTTGTAACCAGAAGATTTTCGAATCAGAGGTCAATATGTCATCTAAAATGTTGTAACGTAAATAAGAGTCCAAGAGAAGTGGCCTAAGAGTTGCGTTAAAAAAAAAAAAAGGGGCGATCTAAGGACCCCCCCCCCCCGAGGCTTAAGCCGAACTCTACTCTCAATGATACTCTTCATGAAACGCGGAAAATTTCTCCTACAGTATTCGACGCACCTATTGGCCTTCGAATGCTCAGGTGGGAAATTTGTGGCGTGATATTTGGAATGAGTCTAACCTATTCAAATCCCGAAATTTATCCATTTATTTAACTTCTATTAACTTTATTTACTGCCAGAAACCCCAGTTTCTGCAATGCTCCGATAAGGAAATTCTTGTTATTTAATTCTTGTTAAAAACGAAGTTGCGCCCAGCAACTAAGTTAAATTGGTTCAATCTGGTTTTCTTATTACGCAATAAGAAAGGGAAAACACCAGATCCTTATTATCTTTGAAAATAACTTGAATTTACAAAAAAAAGGAGTGTTGTATCCGTTTTGTCAAGGGTAAACTGTGGTTTGTAAAACGCAGTAAGACAATAGAGTCATCACCACCTCATCCCTGAATTTTCCATGATTTGTGCCTTTCCTTATACCATATAAGGACTGTTTTGAGTAGCTTAGCTGTGTCGCGTGATGTGAGAATCACCCGAGGACCTACGTAATTTCCTCGAATTGGGAGTGGCCCATTTTGATCAACAAAAAGCGAGCCAAGGCTGGATCGTGGCTCAATCACTCAGTTTCGCTCGATTAATTCGCGTCAACTCTGATCAGCAAAGTTCGACAAGTCTCAGGTCAGTATGACTTTGAAAATTTTTTCTCATTTTGGACTTTAACTTCTTCCAAACGGAATCTCAACCCCTACTGTACTTTGAATTAATTGATCATGACTGAAAGCAACTAAAACGTAAACTCTTGGGTCCATTAGTAAATGAAATGTATTGATAAGTACTTTCAGATCTCCCCCTGACGTTTTAGTTAGGTAACTAGATGTAGTCAACAGAACCAATTAAGAATGTAAAGTTACATCAGCAATCTCTTTTATAAAATTTAATATTTTTGTTTTATTATTTTTTTTGCTTAGCTTAAATAAAATGTTAAAAATGTAATTCTCAATTGTCCAAGTCTATTCAGGTACATATGAGGCAAGTATGCCGCATCTTGACTCCACCACCTTCGTCGTACTTAACCACGCCCTACCATCTGAAACCTTTGAGAAATGTTTTTTTTTTCTTTTTTTTTTATTTCGCAGGTATGTCTCCCATAGTAGAGTTTTCTGGGAAAAGAAAACTAAAGGTAACGCTACAATATTGCGGCCCACAGCATCACCGTGCCGCCGCCATGTTTCACAGTTGGGCGGAGACACTGCAGATCATACGCTTCTTTGGGCGTTCTCCACACATAAACACGGCCCGTGGTTTGGAATAGGGTGAATGGTGACTCATCCGACCATACCACACGTTTCCAGTCGTCAACGGTCCAAGTTGCATGGTCGCGGCACCATTTGCGGCGTGCTAAAGCGTTCTGGTCCCTGATGAGAGGTTTGGCCCGTGCAACACGACCCCGTAAGTTCATGTCATGTAATTCGCGGCGGACTGTGATTGTCGAAACAGTTTGGGGGAGGTGCTGATTGAGTTCCTCCGTCACTTGCGCCGCAGTAGCACGACGGTTCCGCGTGACAATGCGCTTTAATACCCGGCGTGCCCTGTCACTGATGCTTTTCTTCCGCCCACTGTTCCGCTTCCCCGATGTGGTTTTCCCGTGTGTTGTGTAGGCCGTCATCACCTTCGACACTGTCCCTGGCGACACACCTAACACACTAGCCACTGCCGTCACACTCACTCCACATAACCGCGCACCAACAATTTGCCCTGTTTGAAACTCTGAGAGGTCTCCCATTTTACACTACCTCCGTCTGCTGCAGCCACTGCACACTCCTGTTCCACGACGCCTGACGTAGTATGGAGACCGACCTAACACACCACCACCAGCAGTCCGGCGCTGCGGTCGCCACGACACCACTGCCAACCCATACATCTGACGTGTTGCCAACTACAGGTGTTTCCATTATTCTGATAAGCATCTGTACATGTGTGCATTGATTTATACATAAATTTCCTTAGAGTCTACACGTGCATTAGGTACCGGGGCAGGATAAAGATATATTCCAGGTTGCTTAGAGTTGCCGAATTCTCAGCGTTGCAAACTTTTTTAATACTCATTTTAGTTTTCTTATTGCTTCCATACAGTTTGATATATCCGCACCAAACTTACCATAAACATTAATTGACTCAATAGGAACAAACTCTATGTATTCCAGATCCCAAGCACCGCAGTTGTCAGTTTATCAAACGTATTTTAAAATTCAAATGTATTTATTTATACAAATCTACATCCTTGCATTAATTTAGAAAAAATAAATTGCATACACGTCCACTAAAAATTGGAACAAGTAATACAGATACTCGCGTCACAGTTGTCATTGTTCCAAACTTATTTTTTTAATAATATCTCAAACAGCTTCTACACCGTTGCACAGATCCGTAACAAACTTAGAATTTAGGTCTTAGGACAGGTCATACATTCCCTTCGGGCACCGCAAACTTCCAAGTTGTCAGTGTCGTTAAAGTATTTCAAGAAATCTATTTTTCAAGTTGCTTACATTACGTTGGACAAATCCTGCATTGATCTACACCGGTTTGTCATACATGTGCACTAGGTTCTAGGACAGGCCATATATTTAGTCCAGCTGCCCCAGGCGTCGTAGTTGTCAGTATAGAAAAAAAATAACAAAAATTATTTCAAATTGTTTACATATCGTTCGACGTAACGGCACTACATTATACATTTATGCACTGGGTGTTGTTTATATATATATATATGGGTTAGACAAAAAATCTAAAAACACGTCATACAGGACACATAAGTGTGGCCCGCCACTGTACGCCACGTGTTGCGGTTGCCGATCGTGTTTTGTTTTCAATGTGTCATGTGGACCTTCCTCTTCCGTCAGCAGTACCCAGTTCACCTGTGAGTGTCGTGGTGTGCAAGTGGTGCTGTAAAATGGGCGACCTGACAGACTTCCAAAGAGGCATGGTCGTTGGTGCCCGTCTGGTTGGAGCTTCAGTGACAACAGTGGCGACCATTGTCGGGGTATCGACAGGCACTGTGTTAAATGTCACGAGGGCATACACAATGCATGGGCAAACAACGTCTGCAAAGCACAACAGTGGTCGAAAGACAATCCTGTCCGATAGGGACAGGAGGGCATTAAAACGAATTGTAGCAGCTAAAAGGCAGACCACTGCAATGAAAATTACGTCTGAACTCAATTCCGGCCTACAGAACCCGGTTTCATCAAAAACAGTGCGACGGGAACTTCATAAAATGAAAATTCATGGCAGGGCCGCGATCGCCAAACCTCTGGTCACAGCAGTAAATGCGAAGCGGCGTATCCAGTGGTGCAAGGACTACAAGGAGTGGACGCTTGATCAGCGGAAACACGTAAGGTATTCCGATGAATCGACCTACACCTTGTTTCGAACAACCGGTCGTGTTTACGTATGAAGAACACCGTCGCAGGCCTATGATCCAGACTGCCTGCGCCCAACTGTAAAGCATGGGGGTGGTTCTGTTACAGTCTGGGCAGTGATATCCTGGTTTTCTGCAGGTCCCATCATAACCTTGCATGGAATGATGAATGCTAAGGCGTATGAGGCCATTTTGGGGGACCAGGTTCTACCCATGGCCCACACATTGTTCCCGGATGGTGATGACATCTACCAAGAAGATTTGGCACCCTGTCACGCTGCAAAAACGGTGCAATCATGGTTTGAGGAGCATGACCAGGAGCTATCACACCTCCCCTGGGTCCCACAATCACCAGATCTGAACATCATTGAGCCATTGTGGTCTGTGTTAGAAAGGCGTGTTCGGTCTCATTACCATCCACCATCATCAGTTAAGGAACTGGATCATGTTTTGGAGGGAAAATGGTACAACATTCCACACACCACGATTCAGGAGCTGTATACGTCCATTCCACGTCGGATCCAAGCTGTTTTGGACGCAAAGGGAGGCCCCACACCATACTAGGTATGATTTTAACACTTTTTCAAACGTTTTAGATTTTTTGTCCAACCCCTATATATATATATAATTGAGGCCCCGTGGGGGTCACATTTGTCAGTGTTGCCAATCAATTTTAATAGTTCAGTATTTAACAAGTCATCGATATACTTTTAGATATCACCAAACTTAGCGTAAACAATATTCGACACAGAGGGAAAATATTGTGGGAGTTACCTTCCCCAAGTATACAGAGGTAAGGTGCAAACCCGCTTTAAAATTCAAGTTTCAAATCACCTTTATACTGTTACGTGCCGATAACAATTATTTTACTTTCAAAAATACGCAAGCCGGAACCATAGGATTTTACTGTTTTATAAAATTAGTCAACTTTTTGATATAGTAAATTGTTACCAACGTCCTAAACAAGACTTTGATTATAAAGATACGACTCATAGTTCTCTGTAAAGTAGTCTTTGAACAATTCCGTTTAATGACTGCTTAATTTGGTAATAACTTTACAACATTTCATTTGAGTTATTTTAGTAAATATTGATTTCGGTCAGTCACGATTAAATGAGGGCAATGTTGTTATAATCCACAAACTTAATTACCTCCAGGTAGCATCCAATTACTACCAAGTGAATAACAGTCAGTTTTCTAGCCCACACGACTACCAAGTTCGGCAGTTTAATTTTGTTTGGGTTCATAATAATGACAAATGGGAATTACTCACATATGTCGGGTGTTTCCCTTTTTATTTTTCACCTGCCCAAATGCGACAACATACAGTATTTATACTTTCAATTTACCTTCGTCAGTGATTCGATCTGATATTAATTTGTATAAATTCTATGTTTCATAGAACACAGATAAGGTTGTCAGAGGAGAGAACGTAGAGTTTTCAGCATTTTGTTGTCCAATCTAGATTGTGAATCTCTCTGACTTTGAACACACAGCCAAATCTCCATAGACTGCGGGTTGTAAATTACTTGGTACTTCCACTTATGAATCATGTCCACATTCACTTCCACATCCCTTCACAACACAGGAATTCACTTCATTATCCATTGCATTTTCCTGTCTCGTTAACATGTTTCTTCCTTCTTCTTCTCGTTTAAAAATGCAATATCCTTAATTTCAGCCTGATCGAGGTTATTTTCTGATCATTTCCTAGTTTACATATACCCACTACGTGTATACAAAAGCCCACAGGAATACCAAATACCTTTGTTCATTCAGTTTTAAAATACGCGTGAGAATCTACTAAGAAAGATCCCACTTATTACCTGACTCCAGTTTCCTAATTAAGTCAAAAACCCGTTTCTGATTTCGCACTCGAAACAATCACAACAGCGCTACTCTATACGAACGTCCTCGGCAGCATATCTGGTCAAAAATAGATTCTATATAATCTTGTAAGGAATGAAAGCATCACTTCCATGCTATGTAATATGTGTAATGGAGCAATCACGAAGACCTCAAAAAGAAATCTCTGAACATTTGTTTTTGTGTGTTTATTTAAATAAAAACAATAAATAACCAGCCTCATGGTTTGGTCGTTACGGTTCACTATTCAGATAGCCAATGAAAACGCATGCCAACTAGAATTTTCCAAGGATTCAAGGTTAACCAGAACAATGTCGCAATTATCAGTACGAGTAGCAATTATAAGTCCTTTCATGGAAAGTCCTGGGGAAGTCTTTCCTTAGATCTGAGGCAATTACGAAAAGTTACTTGACCAACCCAATAATTTAAAACAAATATAAAAATAAATTTTGCTGAGATATCATGATAGTAAAAGACCATCAAAGTTTCTTTCTATTCAACTTAAGGGTCAGTACTTTACCCAGAAAAATAGATAAACTTAAAACAGCTCCAGATACCAGAATATAGAAAGCCAACTGAAGATCGTGCAATGATATAATTTTGTTTGTTTGGCATAATTCGTCCGAAATACTCTTTTCTTTTCTGACCTCATCTGATATCCATTTGAGGATTAATCCAGTCTCTCGCATTCTTCTGAGGAGTACATTCACACGATAAATGTAAGGTGATCCCTTAGGAAATCCGATTACGCGAATAACGAACCCTAACGATTCCTTCAGAAAATGAAACATTTCGGTACACCTTGAAGATGATTGCATTTGTCTTGAGTAGTACTTCAGAGTCGATTTCGTAGCAATTACTGCAACTTTTTCATCATCTTTTAATCGAGTTAGCATTTTCTTAATATCACCCGATACTTCATAATTTTCGTGTAAACACCGCAGGAATGGGTCCACGAGTTCTTTAAGCCAAATTTTGAAATATCTAACACCAGTAATGTTGTAGCTGAATGCTGCTAGTTGTAGTAAAGTATCCAGGTCACGAGAATAATGTGGAATTGTCAAGGCCCTAATAATACCACCTGAATATATGGACGCAATAAGAAAACTAAAGTATGTCCAGGTAAAGCATATAACGCGCATTGAATTGGTTCTTGGCTCCGGCAGAGAAATTTGGAGAAATAACCCGAATAAAGTCAAAGTATGTGAGCACGAATCTTGTTGTTTCTGAATTGCAGTAATCAATCGAATGAATTTTGCGAATCCGATTAGAGCAACAAATGCAATAACAATTGAACTTAACAAGTGGACATCGTAGATTAGGAACAGAGATTTCCAAGGAGGAATGAGTTTACCTTTCAGTATAATAAAAGCACAGGAATCAATCTCATAAAACTCAGAGAACTCTGCAGCTTCAAACCGTTCGTAATTCAATAAATAATTAACGTAAGCGATATCAACTTCTTCCCTTACAAGATCTCCCATTACGCCTGTCCAGCTACCATTTGAAAGTTTATATCCATATTCCGCAAAATCACGATGCCTGACCACTTTCATGCTAAAGTTCATGTATTCGCTTAGTGACTCGAATATTTTAATGAGATAACCTTGACGGATAATATATCCTCTAGATTTCGCGAGGATGAAACTTGGAGGTGCTGCGTTATACATTGTACTTACTCGAAGCGATTGTCCGTAAAGATTTGAAGTTTGCGGAAGAAAGTAAATTGGGAATATTGTCTTAGTTTCTTCACTAGTTGTTAGATTTTGTAAATATGTTATTTGTACTCCAGGACTATTTGATAGCGTAGAAAAACTTGTTGTGTAACTATCTGCACGTTTAGTGTTGTGGTGATAAATCTTCATAAATTGTGATAAAAATCTAACAATTCTTCCACTAAATATATTTGGAAGGATTTGAGAACTTCTTTGTGTCAACCAGGAATCTGCAAATTAAAAAGAGTCGTTTATTCTTGTCATGAATTTTGTTTAGTTCTGCATCTAAACGTTCAAAACACTTATAATGTGTAGTAAATATAACAACAATGTCGCTTCCTCTTGCACGTTCTAATACGTGGAGATCTAAACATGAACTATTCATGTAAACACTGTTTATTGGTACCATATGCATTTCAATAATTTGCAGAAATTTTGACACAGCTACGTCGTCATATCCACAACGAAAAACAGTTATCTTTTGTTCATCTCCAAGTATTTTTAAAACAGGCTTCACAACACTTGCCGATGCATCCTTGTAATACTCAAGATTTCCACAGAATTTTAAAAAACTATCTAATGGACTCAGTACACAATGTTTGCCATAAATCTCGGCCCTTGGAAGCAAAGCACACAGAAGGTATATCGACTTCCAATTCATCCTCGCGCGAGTCTTGCTTCATCTAGTGTTAACTATGCAATATTGAACTCGTTCTTCTAATTCATTGTATCAAGTACCTGAAACGATATATTTTAAAATTGTGAGTAGTCAGAAACCAAAACAATATTTCAATCAGGAAATTTAAAAAATAAAACTCTAGTAGCATCATGGGAAAGGATGAAATTGCAGTGGTACATTCCCTGAATGAATATGAACGTAGAGATACAGTATTAAAAGATTTGATATTAAATGCATATTACTTTGTCACACACGTGCAGAAACACCTTCCATTACCTAAATTGAAGATTTAAATTAAAAAACATCCCAAGTCCGTTTTTCGTATTTTCATTTTTTTTCTGTTTGTCGATATCCATGTTCCAAGGGCTATCCACTTGCAGAACTATTATATCCTAATTTCAGAACAGAAACCATTCTTGAATACAAAATAATTTCCGCTGGATTGGATAACATACAAAGAACTTGGACTGTTTTTCGTTCCTCCTGAAAAATATACTCCGGTGGACTTGACACATTTTTCAATTCAGGTCTTCAATTATCAAGTGGCATAGCTCATAAGAAATATAATAGTAATAAATATCCGTCTTGGTTCACTTATAACATAATTCAGAATCTTAACTTTAAGACATAGCATCATAGGAAAATGAAAACTGGTGTAGATGTTTTTCATCGAGATAAAATTTCGCACATTACGTAGAGAGCAAAAATCCGAAATTTCATTAGCATATAAATTTACCATTGAAAGCTCAGAAAGTATTGATAAAGACCCGAGGCCATTTTGGAATTTTGTTAAAAGACAGAACATCTCTCATCCACTTCCTTGAAATACACAGACAAAAAGCAAGAAAGTAACAGGGAAGTATCTAAGCCTTTTGCACATTATTTTCAGTCTGTATTTAGAACTGTAACACCCTAGCACAAATCTGAAATTTTGTCAGATAACCCTAGATGTGCACTTTTAAACACGTTTCAAATAAAAGAAATTAAAATGAAAGAAATTGAGGAAGCAATCAAAATGTTAAAACCTAAGGTATCTTGCGGGTCGGACAAAATTCCACCTGATATAATAAAAGGTTGTGCTGAGATTCTTAAACACCCATTACATATTTTATTAAATCTATCTGTAAAAAATTGTGTATTCCCTGACAAATGGAAGGAAAGTTTAATTTGTCCTATTCCAAAATCCGGAAATACGAAAGATGTCGAAAACTTCACACCAATAACTATTTTATCGTCGTTTGCAAAAGTATATGAATGTGTTATATATAGGCGAATACTGAATCATGTAAAGTCCATTCTTTCACCCTATCAGCAGAGCGTTTTGAAAAATAGGTCAACTTCAACAAACGTAGCAATTGTAACTGACTTAATTGTAACTGAGTTAGATAAGGGAGACCAAGTAGACACAGATTTCAGTAAAGCATTTGATTTGGTTGATCATGATGTCTTGCTAAGCAAACTTGTTTTTCAATTTTTCTACGGGAACATTAACATTATAACATCGTATTTACGTAAACATAAACAGGCAGTAATTTTAAAGGATATATTTCTGAATATTTTGAAACACTGTCCGGAGTGCCACAAGGTTCAAACCTCGGCCCTTTATTATCTCTTTTGGTTTATAATGATATATCTGAGTGCATCGAGAACTCCCATATTCTGTTATTATACGGATGACCTGCAATTATACGCTAGAATTGAATCAATTGAGAACAGTACCAAGCTATAAACAGACTTGGATTATGTCAAAGAATGGTGCGACAGGAATAAATTTATAATTAATACAAAAAATTGCAACGCCCTATCTTTTACAAGGAAAGACAATTATGTTG
Source organism: Lepisma saccharinum (assembly GCA_022664845.1). Taxonomy (NCBI): domain Eukaryota; kingdom Metazoa; phylum Arthropoda; class Insecta; order Zygentoma; family Lepismatidae; genus Lepisma; species Lepisma saccharinum. Next base: position 28,958 of record JAGDQP010017259.1, on the reverse strand, counting down.
AATATAACTACTTGATTGATGGAGTAAATCTATCGAAAATTGAAATGGTTAAAGTTTTATGAGTTGTCTTCGATCCAAAATTAAACTTGGGCGTCACATTGAAATGGTAACTAACAATGCGTACAGGAATCTTCAGTATATTTACCGTTGTACCTCCGTCTCTACTCAATGCTTCTAAAATTGTAATTAATGTTACGTGATATCTCAGCTAGAATGCTCCTGTATTATATGGACTCCGAACACTCAGACATATGATAAAGTAATAGAGAAAATCCAGTGCATTTTTTTAAAATTATTAATGTATAGAAAAACTACATTATATCCGGCATACATGTCATACAGGGAATTAGTGAGCAATTTTAATATACAAACTTTGGAACAAATATGGCATCTAAACGATGTAATATTCCTGTATAAATTAATACACAATCAAATTGATTTCATTGATTTAATTCCAAAAAATTTCATTCAAGTCCCGAACACTAAACCAAGATTTTGTAGTAATGGAACATTTTATTGCAAAAAGAAAAGGACTGAAATTCTATATAAATCTCCAGTTTGGAGAATGAGTGCTTTCAACAGCAAAATTGAACCGAAAGTTAATGCAGATATATTTGGAATGACGCAAAGTATTTAAAAGTATTGCAGGTGAAGTAATATGACTATATCTTGTATCTGTAATGTACACACAAGCACTGTAATTAGACATATTGCCTGTTGTGTTATGTTTTTGAATAAATAAATGTTTCCTGGATTAAATTTTGATTCTGAAGAGTATGGTTAGAATTTTAGGTGGCCTTCTTAATTTGCATAAGATATAATATTTTAAATTAAGACCATTGTTACTATCGTCCTTTTAGTGTGCAAATCACATTAGTATTATTAATTGGAACTTATTTTAAGCGTTTCTATCTCCCTTATAAATATAACTTTAAATCATTCTTTCCACCGAGGTTTTCGTTAGTTTATTTTAAACTTACTTTAATAAAAAAAAATAGCGTGTTGGTAAATGGATGAGATACACCCACATGTCAAATATGTCAGATTTCCACCTAATATCATAAAAGCCGTCTTCAGTAGGGTGAAATTCAATACCTCTGATATAAAATTTCCTTATATCATAGGGTATACATGATTCATTGCATTCAGTTTCATGTTCCTGCTCCAATGTTTATTTCGATTATTGAGAATATCTTATTCTTTCACTTTGTATCATTTTTGTATATGTTACAACTAAATTTGAATATATGTATTCCTTTAATCGTCTTAGAATCAAGTTATTCTAAACTACAAGTTACACTGTGATAACTGTAGTAACTTAATTCATTCTAACAATATTACTAAAATATAGTTTGTGGTACAACTCTTATGCCTCTTAATGCTTGAGTATTAGTTAAGAATAGGTAGAGGACTAAATGCTTTCATTACAATTCATCGTTCATCAGAAGTCATATCTTGAAGAAATCTCTCCACTCGCGATTTATATGTATCGGTTATCCCATAAGTAATGTCGTATAAGTGATGACCGCTGCAATGACCTGTGCAGCTGGACACCAATGCCCTGCGAATACCGATGGAGGCAAATCCAATGAAAACTGTTGAAGAAGTCGTCAACGAACTCCATGTCACCCATTAGATCGTTCATCGTCATCTGTAAGATCTTGGGTACTTGTAAATACTCCGAAAATTGTTACTCTATACGTTAAAGCCTCAACAAAAGCAGCAGCAAGTTGACATCGGCAGTTTCCTGCTCACCCGTCACAAACGAGAGCCTTTTCTGGACAGAATGGGGACATAGGATGAAAATTGGGTCCTCTACAATAACATTACATGTAAACGATAGTTGGTACCTAAAGGGGACCGGCAGGAACTGTGCCAAAACAGGATCTCTATTTTGAGATTTAAAACCATGCAAACTGATGTTGAATGTTTGGTGGGGTATCCGTGGGATAATCCAAATTGAGCTCTTACCACTAACTAGATCATCAATGCAGATGTATACTGTCATCAGCTTGAACACCTACGGGCTGCATTGTTGGAGAAACGTCCTTACTTACTTACTGTATGGCTTACGGCAGACCCAAATTCATCGCCACAGTAACAAACGTTCACCACAGGAATCTATCCTGAGCACGATCAAGCCAGTTTTAATCACGACCCCTTCTAATATTATCCTGTCTTTCTAACCGTCTCTAACTGAAAAATTTTCATTTGTTTCACATAAAGTTTGTTTGTGTGAAACAAACTTTCACATAAAGTTGCGTTTAAATAAAATCCATTCTTGGTGAAATTTTTGTGCGCTTTTTGTGCCAGGAGATTTTCAGTGTACGATCGTGCTTTAGCTGTCGTTAGCAAAGTATCGACAAGACGCGTTCAAACCCATATAAATCATCCAGATTGGATAAGTTGTTCCAGATAGGAGGAACTCATTTTAACCCAGTAAATTTCAACATAGGAACTAATAGAGCAACGAAAGTGATTCAGGTGTCATTGGAAAGGTATTGCAAGACGAGTTCAAACCCGTGTAGATCATCCAGATTGGATAAGTGGTTCCCGAGATATGGGAGTATCCATTTCCCCATAGTAACATCCAACTCAAGAGTCAATAGGGCTGAAACGTAGTGGTGGTTGAGATGTTAAAAAGGTTTTGGTGAGAAGATTTTGAGCCTGCGTAGGTCATCCAAATTAGGTTTCCACCTTTTATTTTATAAATTACGAGACGCTTGGCAAAATATAGGGGATAATACCAGAAATGCGGAACAAATCTAAATAACCTAAAATGAAAGTACCTAGTTACGTTCTGTACCTCCATGTGATTAATCACATAACTTAAATTTTCCATAATCATTCTACTCCTCCCAATAATAATTCTTCTCTGCGAATGCTCAGTGCTCACACTCTAAAAGCGCTGGCGGACGGGAAATGGAAAATTCACATTTTTAACCATTGTTGGCATTAATCTCTAATAGCGGCGTTTGAAAAGTTCGCGGCCTAACTATGAAAGCGTGCATTTCCAAATATAGCGAATTGTTACTTTTAAACATAGGACCTATTGACGTCAACACACTTTCTCCAGCAATGCTGAAGTATCCTGATCCCTTCGAGATATAAGCTTAAATCTTGCCTGTAAAAAAAAACCTTCAAAATCAGCCATGATATCATCATCCGAGGTATAATGAGTACTGCTAAGTTTCTTTTTCAGTTTTTGAAGTATATTGTAATCTGAGTGGTCGAATAGGGTGATTGTTGCACAAGTTTGAAGTCACATTGACAAAGAGCAGCCATTGTGACCACTGAGGTGTAAATTGCAGCATTGTCTTGATGGAAAAACACCCACTCTACTCTCAATATTTAGCTTTCCACGACGTTTTCCTTTGATGACATCGCACAGTTGCCTCAGCAGTGATACATAGTAAGTTCCCATGATGACTGAACCTTTTCTTCATATAGTCCATAAATAATACGTCCTCAAAATGTCAAACCACTGTGGCCTGACTTTACCACCTGAAAGGTTTGTCATTGCCTTTCTGGGGGTTAAGAAGTGATCATGTTTCCACTGTTTTGATTATTATTCTTAAAATGGCTACTCTTGCTATGCTAATGCGATTAGAGCTTTTAATACAGTGTGTGTGTGTGTGGGGGGGGGTCCTTCTGCATCCTTGTAATATTTGCTAGAATTACCATTAACTCATTTTCTCATGTATGTATTGCCGTCTGGAGGGCCCCTTGGATACCTGGGTCCCTCTCGTATCACGTGGTCTCGCGGCACGGTAAAGGTAATCTGAAATGGCGTTGTAAAAACTGATATAATTATTTATTCCATATTTTTGTACAGCAATGAGCTCTGACTATGTGTGTGAAATGTGTGGAAAAGTTATTTCAACAACTTCTTAATTTACACAAAGGAGAACAAACAGAGGAATTCAAAATCTATACTGCAGAACCGTGGAGACCCAAAACCTAGCGAGATCGAAGTCGAAATGTTGATAAATTAATTAACAAATTTCAAATCGTCGGTAATAGACCATATTCCAGCAGAATTAATTAAAGTGGGATGAACGGCTCTAATCAAGGAGCTGCATGAATTGATAATATGGAGAAAGCAGGAGCTTCCAAAGGAATGGAAGGCCTCATTAATAGTTCTGGTTTATAAAAAAAAAAAACATTTTTAAAGACATTCTTTTTTAAATCAATTCGTACTAAAAAGTAAAAAAAACACAATAATTTTGTACTTTTTGTACTTTTTAGTACGAATTTATTAAGAAAAGAATGTATTTAAAAAGTTTTTTATTATTTTTTTAGTTATTTCGATGTACGGATACATTTTCTCAAGCTAAATATTTTGTGACCCAAATTTTAAAGTGTTCTGCAACCAGGAAAACACAGGATAGTTGCAGGCTAATATCTGGTGTAGTAAAAAGTAATCCATTATTTTTGCATGACATTGAAGGCTTGACTTACCATAGTTAGAATGATCCGATTTAGGTCACATATGCGCCGTTTTGTTCGATAACGTGTTGCCATTTGGAAGGTAATATCATGATGACTCTCTCATAGAAGCCCTTGTCCCTATTGGCAAAAAAATAAGACAGTCGATTTTCACAAGCCTCTCTTGACGCGAATTTTTCACCAGCAAACGTGTTCGCCATGGACAGGAACAGATGGTAATCACTCGGTGCCAGGTCCGGACTATAAGGTGGATGCATAAGAACCTCCCAACCAAGCTCCCGGAGCTTCTGGCGAGTCACTATCGATGTGTGTGGCCTGGCGTTGTCCTGGTGGAACACAATGCCTCTCCTATTGGCCAAAGCTGGCCGCTTCTGGGCGATTGCTGCCTTCAGACGGTCCAATTGTTGACAGTATAGTTCCGAGTTAAGGGTTTGGCCGTAGGGGAGCAGCTCATAGTAGATAATTCCCTGCCAATCCCACCAAACACACAGCAAAACCTTCCTGGCCGTCAATCCTGGCTTGGGCACCGTTTGCGCCGGCGCACCGCGCTTCGACCACGACCGTTTTCGCGTGACGTTGTCGTAAGTGATCCACTTTTCATCACCAGTCACCAACCGCTTCAGAAATGGGTCGCTTTTGTTGCGATTCAGCAGCGATTCGCAGATGGAAATTCGGTCCATGAGGTTTTTTTGCGTTAACTCGTGTGGCACCCATACATCAAGCTTCTTTGTGTATCCAGCCTTATGCAAATGGTTCCACACGGTTTTTTGTGCAATGTTTAGCTCTTGGGTAATCGAAACAGTGCTTACATGACGGTCGGACGCGACAATGTCCATGATTTTATTTACATTTTCGACACGTGGCCTTCCAGTGCGTGGTACATCTTTGACGTCAAAATTACCGGAACGAAATCGACGAAACCAAAATTGCGCGTGATTGGCAGCTACAGTATCAGGACCATAAACACTATTCACATTTGCAGCCACCTGGCTTGCGTTTTCGCCTTTATCGAAGAAAAACTGTAAAATATAGCGTATTTTCTCTATGCTAGTGTCCATTTTGACGAGCGCTCACACAACACTGAGTCAACTCATCAACACTATCTGAACAGTGTTTGTAGTACGCAATCTCATCGTTTGAACGCCATCTCGTTGAACCCGATCGGACTTATACAACGCGATATACAGATCACTGAAGCCATCTATTGGCAAAATAATTGATTACTTTTTACTACACCAGATATTTATTTTAGAATAAAGAAGTTGATAATAAAAGAAAATATTAAAATTTGCTTTTAAAATATATAAGTATATATAAATATATGAAAGTAACAATGGAATATTCTATTGCCACCGGACTTACGTCGCTCTGCAAAATGTCATCACTCTATGACATCGGGAAATAAATTCAATTAACATTCCAAGATTTGATGACACCACGTACCATTGTGAACTAAAGAAGAGAATGTTTAAAAGGCGATAAATCAGACTGTAATAAATACCGCAGAATTTCGTTACTCCCAACATATTACAAAGAATCGAGTAATGTATTGTTAATTCGCCTAAGCGTGCCGACCTGGTAGTCGTGCGATTTGGAGCGCTAAGCCAGCGACTCGAAGGTCCCGAGTTCGAATTCCGGCTGGGGTATGGATGTTTGTTTGTGGATTTTAGAGACTTAACAGCTAATTAACTCCAGACGGGACGAAATCATTAGTTACTGAAGTGGCCCAACAATACAAAATTTACTATTTTTTCGCGTAAGCGTAAACGTAGATGAAATAATTCGAGATCACCAATGTGAATGTAGAAGAAATAGATCCACGTTGGATCAGAGTTTCGCCTTGAGACAAATCTTGGAGAAGAAAAGGGAATCCAATGGGACTGTTTACTAACTATTCATTGATTTTAAGAAAGCATTTGATTCTATCAGAAGGGAAAGATTATACAATATCATGATTCGATTTGGAATTCCGAAAACACGTGTTCAACTAGTGAGGATGTGTCTCAGCGACCCCATAAGCAGAGTACGGGTAGGTAAAAATGTTTCAGATAGTTTTAAGATTCGCAAAAGATTGAAACAAGGTGATGCTTTGTCACCACTATTGTTTAACTTTGCTTTGAAGTATGCAATTTTAAAAATAAAAGAGAACAAACAGTGACTAACGTTGAATGGCTTGAATCAACTGTTCGTGTATGCGGATGTACTACAAAGTTACACCGGCGTCTTAGTAGAAGCTTGCAATTAGATAGGTCTACAGGTAAACAGAGAAAACAAAATACATGATAATAAACCGAACCAAAAGAAATAACGGAAATATATAGGTAACAATTAAGAATGAGTACATAGAGAAAGTAAACAAATTTAAATGATTAGATGCAGATGTAATAAGTAAAAGCGTTGTAACTGGAAGAAATAAAAAGTCGTTTATTATCGGACAACGCATGTTTCTATTCAGTTCAGAAACTCCTAACCTCGCAATTAATATCAAGAAAGTTGCAATTGAACATAGAAAGAATAGTTATTCTGCCGGTAATACTTTACGGTTGCGAAAGTTGAAGTACGACCCTAGCACATGAACACAAATTACGAGTGTTTGAAAACAAGGACTGGATAAAGGTATACGGGTCGAAACGGGACTGGATGACTGGAGAATGGAGGATACTGCACAATGAAGAACTTCACTGGCTGTACGACTCACCCGATGTTGTAAAAATAATTAAATCACGACGACTAAGGATAGTCTATGTAGTTCGAATAGGAGAAACACGAAGGTTATAAAGCTAGATGGAGAGAGACCGTTGGGAAGACCGAGACTTCGTTGGGAGGATAATATTAATAGGTAGGTGTTTGTGATGAAAAGTGGCTTGATCTTGGCCAGGATAGAATCCTGTGACGAACGTGTGTTACTGCGGCGACGAAATTGCAAGTTCCGTAAGCCATAGAGTAAGTAAGTAAGGAACTCTGACTAAGATATCTCGGTTATACACCCACTCGGCAAATATTTAGTCCTCTCCTACTCTCTGGAGTATACATTACTCCTCTTTTCTATGTGTAAACAATGTGAGAATGAGGTTAAAATAAGGCTGATTGTATGGGTGATAACAGCGAAAGGCTTACGCCTGTTCTGAAAAGTGAGAATGAGGTGTTCGAACATTGATTCAAGTGTGAATATCCTGGAAGTGAATCAAACTCTAACTCATTTGAAGAATTCCAAATATTCTTTATACGCTGCAAAATGAATGCACGGTTATTTTGAGAAAACTGAGGAAAAAAGGATTAGAAATAGTAAAGCACTATCAAGAGAGAATTAAATGAAAACTAACTTTTACTGGAATGTTATCTTCAGCGCACAAATCCTTTGAACAAACCTCGCTTCTTCTTCACTTAAAAATACTCATCAACTGAACTGGTTTCTTCTTGACAGATAGGTAATAAGGTAATGATTTGGAGCTCGGAAACAGACTAAAGTAGACATGGGGACAGAAAATAATACATTGGACTCGAAATAGCTCTGATGGTCTTATTCAATCAATCTGATAAATTTCATATTATTTCACCTTGTAATATGAAACAGTCCACTTATCGGTCAATTTGTAAACTTCAAGTATGACTTTTTATATTTTCTTTCGAACAATAAGTCAGGTCAATCTTTAATGTTACACTTTCGTTGACAGGCAAATTTATTGCACTATATAAACATCCAAGGAATTGAATATTTTTTTGTCACCAAAGAGTTTTCTTCAATATTTTAAAGTCACTTTTACTAATTGATTTCTTCATTGACAAATTATAATAATTCTTCTAGTGAATAATTCGAGAGAAAGCTGGCACATTAAATCCAAGATTCTTACTTGAGCACAAAAAGGCCAATACACAGCAATATATATATAATTCAAGAATGTATGTTCATGATTCAATCTTCCTTATTTTCCAATTAACAAATACTTTAGTTGTATTTAATTTAAGTCAGCTTGCTCCTTCATTTAACCTTAGTCCATTTAGTCCATATAATTGACTACCCCTTAGTCAATTTAAATGTATTTATGGCATTTAGGAATCTCAAACTCATACCGCTATAGAGTGGGGAGAGGATGTTGGAAGGTAGTCAGGTTCAGTCTAGTTTGTAAGTACTATCCACGCATTTGCCTGATATAACTGAGGACAAACCCTAGATAAAACTCAGTTGAAATGGGCATCTACTGGAATCGTTACAAGGACATTCCGTTTGCTAATCCAACGCTCTACCAATTGAGCTACGGACGCTCCGTGCCACCTTTGTCAAATATAGCATACACTCCTACAATTGTAGGATGTCCCCGTGGCTATTAATCTTTCATCATTCTTAATTCTGTATGTATGATACGAATTGCCGTTAAATATGAGATATGCTAGAGAACTTTAAACAAAAACCATTAGATATACGTATTTTAGTACAAATTCCATATACATCATAATTGTTTAAATACCATAAAATATGGATAGAGTCGAACAAACTAGTGGCTTACTGATTGGGATTTCACAAAAGTATTTCATTAGTTGCAATTGAAGTAGTCGTTGCTATTAAAAATACAACACCAAGAAGCAAACATCAGATTAATCCAAAAGGATATGTTGAGCATGACATGATAAACAACTGATTAGCACGACAACTCCGTGATGCATCAGAGGCGCCTGGTATGGCATCCAGAAACAGCAATCGAAGGGAGGCCATGGAGCCGCAGCCGTGTTAAACGACTGTTGCTGTGACGTGAATGTGTGTATATGTTCAAAAGATGCCTCGTTGTCGAAACTGCAGTTCTGCCAGCAGGCTTCCACCTTTGGTCGCGGAAGAATTGTGGCATATCGGGAGTGCGTCGATATTGGTACACGTATTGGCCGGACTGCGTCCACAGTTTAGCGCATATCAACTTGATGGCTCCACGATAGCACTGAGCAACTGTAACAGTCCTGTGTTCGTCCACTCATCCCGGCACCATTTATGTAACAGTCGGTACCATTTACTGTTTCGGGCACAGAACACGAAGTATGGACAATTCGTATTACTTAAAATTACAAGGTCCTGGCTCAGTCTATACCGTCCTGTGTAATGCTGAATTATGAGTTATTCGCCTGCTTTTAGCATACTGGTCACCATCAAGAACATATCCACGATCATTTCCCGCTCAAACAGGTTTTAACTATAGTAGGAACCTCCAACGTAAGGGATCATCACGAACTAAGCAAACGTTGAATGAACTTGGAAATAACCAAAGATAGGTTCTAAAACTGTATAGGAATATTCCCATAAGGGTATTCGACTACCTCAGGAATTGCCGAGATATCCTGAAAGGCAAAGAATATAAATAAAAAGCCACCTTCCAATACGAAAAGGTATATTATTAGATCGTCTGATTTCAGTTACACAGCCGTTTGGGTCACTGAAATACATCTCTAAATTGTCTACAAGCTGGTAGCATGCATTGCTCCAGAATCTTTGAGTAAGTAATGAGTCTATTTATCTTCTTAATGAAACGATAAAGAATGTTCTTTAACATTAAATTATATGCATGTTTACATATATAGTAGACAGTCACATTCATAAACACGCATTGACAGGATTGATGCGCCGGCGACATCTATTATGCTCGACCGCGGCGATACTGTAGTCGTCCAAACACACTTCATTATTGTTTCTAGTTTTTTTCCACATGGGAGCGGTGGATCACCCGGTTACATATGGCGCTCGACAAGGGACACCTTGGACATATCTCATCAATAGAGTCCTCGTCCGTAAACACTAAATGACTTGTGGACTATTGAGCACTACTAGGAAATGTCCTGCCTAGGTGGGTTACATATATAAAATAATACTGCTATCTATTGAGTATATTTTCTTCCTTTAAATTATACTTCTGCCACTTACTCTATCTATCAGAATTCACATTCACATAACTTCAACTTCCTAGTTCTTCCAACTACAACTCCACTCCATCCGATGGTTGGGATCTAGAACCACAATCTTCTTCTTCTTTACTAGTTGCTACTGTAGAAAACCATATCAAGCATTGGTGAATTGAGTGGCTGTAAACTTAGCACCACTTAAAGAGTGGGACACTTGAGCTACTTCTTCAAAAATTCAGTAACATACCTGTGACGATCTCTAAACCAGTTGACCCTGGGCTGTCTTCATTAAACGTTGAACTTGCACACATAAGACTTCTCGCTGTTACGTGACTTTCAAGATTAACATCAATTACTAGCTCTTCAAGGCTATCAACACGCTTCAACCTCTCATAACTTCGAGGATAAGGCATAGGGGGCAATTAATACAACTAATTTAGAGCATGTCAATCAGATAGCCATATTCTCGGTGGGGAAGGCGACAGCTCCACGACTGCGCACAATTCACCCTTTGACACGAGAGCCTTCTCGACACTTTGGCTCTTTCTGGACATCTTCACCGTACTGTCGACCTCGTCCTTGCACTTCATGCTGTTTATATTAATGCGTTCGTTAATAGCTATCTTCCACTCTCTTTCAGGAATCAGGCTAGGATATCTTATAGTGTCACGGTCTTTCGTAGTCTGGAGAACTTCATCTTCAGGGCAAACTTCCGTTTTAATATTTCCTCCGAACTTTTGTCACTTTAATGATACTGATGAATGTACTGAACCTTTTCGCCATATGGACTCCTTTATCAGCGTTTGATTTTTCTACCACTGAAGCAAACAAACTTCTTTCGTTGTAACCTATTCATTGAAGATATGATGGGTTGTAGTTAGTATTAAATCAGTATACGTTTCCACACACGCTTCATCATTCACTCTCAACTAACATTGTAGAGGATCCATACATCAATAAAATTAACGGTCACGTCCTAGACAACCAACTCATGTTCTTTGACACCCTTTGTAGCAAATACAAGCATTATGGGTGTTGTGACCTTAGCTCGCCTGAACATGAAGGTAATATTTCCATTTCCAACATTTAGGTGTCCTTTGTAACTCTCAATTAAATTATATCCTAGGATGAGGTCATAACTTAATCTTTTCCCGATCATAACTTTATGGTAAACATCAACATTATCGATTACCAAAGGCAGGGTAGCTTCTCGGCAAATTCCATTTATTTTTGCTCCGGAGAAAACCAATGAGACTACATCAACCCATGGTACAATTTGTAGACTATAACCAGATCTATGGATCTTGTTCCACATGTGTTCACTACACAGGGAAAAATCAATTTTTGTGTCTATTAAGCATGTTACTTCTTGATTCAAAATCTCAGCTTGAACCTCACCACGCAATAGCAAAGAATGACTCCACTCTTCATCTTTGACAACCCTCCTAGTAATAAGAAACTCAGTTTGATTTGTTTCCAGGTTATCTAATGACGAATCATCCCTATTCACCATTCATCTTCTTGGACGACTACTCGGCCTAGCTCAGTAGTGTTTCTTCTTTTGCTTCCCGAGAATCCTACGATTGTTCATCTGTTTATCTTCTGGCCAGGTTGTGTGCTGGGTCGTACCCTTGATTGGTATCTCGCAACGTTCTTTCATGCAAGACTCTGCCCTATCTGTAGTACTTCTTAGTTCTTCACTTTTATCTTTTTGTAACCTGAGTTCGATTTTTTTCCCAATGTCTTGGATAGCTTTTTGTACTTTAACACACATCTTCTCTTCGTTGGAGGGGATGTATTTTTCCAAAACTTTCAGGTGGTTACTCAACGTATCTTGCTTTCTTACATTTTCATATTGACTTTGTTTTCCACGATCGAAAACCGTTCTGACCTTGTTCAGAGGAAATTTCTTCTTACGGTCCTTCCCGAACCAATTTCCGAGTATGTATTTGCTTCGACTTCCAATTTTCGCGTCATTAGTCGTTTCCGTGTTATTATTAAGCACAGCTTCGCCACCTTGACTTCTCTCATTCTCTTTGGGAAGTTTTCCATAACTTACTTCAGCTGGTCTCAGGACACCACGGGACTTAAGGATTCCTTCCGCCCTATGCCTTGCTTTCCTTTTTTCCTGGACTGGACTAGGGCTGACTGACGTGGCACTGGAATGATCATTGCCTTTAGAATATCCGCTTTCTGTTTCACTGACAGGTTCTCTTTTAACTGGCACCAGGGACTTTTTTGCCATACACAACGTCAGACTACCAGCTGGTCGCCATGGAGTCTCTGGATTATAAAGACGGATATCTTTATTTTTGCCTCTGCCTCCATGCGCTCCATCCACCTGCCACGGCGTTAAAGGATCCTTCCGTGTGGGCTTTGATACTGGCGATGTTTTATTTTGCATACCTTTGTTGAGATCGTATACCATCCTCTTCGCAGACTCTTCTTTAAGTTGAGTTTCTACTTGCGCAAAACGATTCTTAATTTCACTCATTCCGTCCTTTACATCCTTCAACGAGTCTTTAGTCATCTCGTCGCCTCTCTGGAGGGATTGATGGCAACCTTCCACTCGTACAATCTGCCTAGTGATACTGTCAACATTTCTTGATATTTCTCCTACCGTCGCCATGACTTTATTGTCTCCATCGCGTATAAGTTCCACCGTCTCTTCTGCTTTCTTGTCGATGCGTTTACTAAATTCTAGTAATAGTTTATTCGTTTGGTCCAGTTTCTCTAGCATTTGTTTATTATTTTGCTACAACCTTTCGTCGATGCGCTTATTCATATCAGCAATTTGTTCATTCGTTTTTTTATTGTTTTGCTCCATCAGCTCTAGCATTTGCTTCAACAGAACTGACGTGGATGATGACACTTCAGAACATGCTTCTTTCGCGCGGGCTACATTCCCTTTGTGCTTGCACTTCAAGCATTCCCATAACTGCTCACTGTCCTCCATCTCTTCTTCAAGCTGGCTCTGTGTCTACCATACTTCGTAAGAGACATTACCACAAATAATATGACTCCATTTGTCACCCGTCCTGCACTGGATGATTGGTTGGTCCTCGCTGGGATCAGTGCAACAGTATGTCTTCTCCGCCTCAACACATTCCTCTACTTCTGGAGTATTCTTCTCGGCCGACATCCTCGTCTTCTTCCCATTTCCTCGCGGCATGATATATCTCAACAACTCATTATGAGGTCAACACTGCTCACTCTAATTTCCTGTTGACCTTCACTAAAAACGCAATCACTGGGGTGTATTACAGTTAATAACTCATTAGGCACTAACAAAGACACGGTAATTACATCCTTCAAGGCCATCATTTATGTAACAGTCCTGAGTTCGTCCTCTCATCCATTTATGTAACCGTATGTGTATCCATCTACTGTCCCGGGCACCATTTATGTAACAGTCGGTACCATTTACTGTTTCGGGCACAGAACACGAAGTATGGACAATTCGTATTACTTAAAATTACAAGGTCCTGGCTCAGTCTATACCGTCCTGTGTAATGCTGAATTATGAGTTATTCGCCTGCTTTTAGCATACTGGTCACCATCAAGAACATATCCACGATCATTTCCCGCTCAAACAGGTTTTAACTATAGTGGGAACCTCCAACGTAAGGGATCATCACGAACTAAGCAAACGTTGAATGAACTTGGAAATAACCAAAGATAGGTTCTAAAACTGTATAGGAATATTCCCATAAGGGTATTCGACTACCTCAGGAATTGCCGAGATATCCTGAAAGGCAAAGAATATAAATAAAAAGCTACCTTCCAATACGAAAAGGTATATTATTAGATCGTCTGATTTCAGTTACACAGCCGTTTGGGTCACTGAAATACATCTCTAAATTGTCTACAAGCTGGTAGCATGCATTGCTCCAGAATCTTTGAGTAAGTAATGAGTCTATTTATCTTCTTAATAAAACGATAAAGAATGATCTTTAGCATTAATTTATATGCATGTTTACATATATAGTAGACAGTCACATTCATAAACACGCATTGACAGGACTGATGCGCCGGCGACATCTACTATGCTCGACCGCGGCGATACTCTAGTCGTCCAAACACACTTCATTACTGTTTCTAGTTTTTTCCACATGTGAGCGGTGGATCCCCGGTTACACAACGACATACTGGATCCCAACGACCACGCCATACGTGGACAGACAGACGGCTTGTGTGTATGGCTCTGTCGGATCGACCATCCCCAAACTCAACACTGCCGATGTTGCTCAGAGCCCAGTGTCCCCACGAACAGTTCTGCGCCAACTGGCAGAGCAGAGCATATTTGCACTGCGCACATACTTGTGGTTTCCGCTGACTGGACAGTATGTGACTACAACGGTGTCACGAACGTCGGCCATGGAGAGGCGAATGGGAGGACATTCCTTTACAGACGAATCCCGTTTCTATTTGCAACAACATTATGGGCACATCGGTATCTGGCGGTATAGTGGCCCTAGGCTGGCAGATGCAATTGTTTGCATCGCAACGTCGGCCCAGGCGCGGTGTGTAAATGTGTGAGGTGGCATTGAATTCTGTTCCCATTCGTGTCCTCTACGAATTTACGGATATGTAGCCAGCCGACGGTACATAGACAATCTTCTGGACCCAGTTGTGTCCCTGTTAGTGGAGGCTCGGTCGGAGACCACATTCCAGCAGGATAACGGGTGCCCGCGTGTGGATCGTGATGTCCTTGGACACAATGTTGACATAATTTCTTGGCTGCGTGTTCACCTGATCTCTCGCCCATTGAACTCGTTTGGTCCATGGTTGCACAATGATTCTCGCTCCAGCGATCTACCCCAGCTAAAGTTGATGATATGTGCCACCGTGTCGAAGGATCATGGAATTTCATACCCCACGAGGACATCCAAGGGCTCATCCTCTCTATGCCCCGCGGTGTTGCAGCCGTTCTGAACGCCCGTGGTATGTCTCCAGGCAACTGCCTTCGACATGTCTTTTCCGTTGTTGCCACGTTGTAACGCACCGCACAGAGTGTTTATTTTAATCATTGGCTACTTGTACCTTACGGTATGTGTCTGTCAAATTTGGAGCTGCTATCTTCTCTGGCTCTTGGTGTTGCATTTCTAATAGTGAACAGTGTATTTGTAACCCAATGATTTCTCTGTTATACATTATGAATTCATGTTTCCAGTTATTACTACGGTAGATATTCATGCATATGAAAATGCACGTATATACGGATTACAAATTCTAAATTGTACGCTATGGAGGAAAGTATCACTAGAACTACCACCACTATTTTCCTTTTCTACTACTTTGAATTATGGGGGTTAAAAGCAAAAGCTGCAATCTCCAATCCATGAAATTTTAGAGGAGAGCCAAAAGAAAATTTAAGGTGGTAAATATAGTACATGGATACTTGTTTCTGTGGTTCCTTCGCATAAATGTAGAAAATACCCAAAGAATTATGGTTTATCTTTATTTACCTTCATTAGACACTTTAATATATAGAATGCCACCAAACTTTCGGTTTCCCAAAAACGTGGAGATCCCAAAAAAGGTTTTGCTTTTAACCCCTAACAATTATAAGTATTCTTGAAGAAAAATATCGAATGTCATATTATATAATGATAAACGATACATTTCTCTCGTACTTCTTTTACTGATGTATAAGATAAGATAAAATTAAAATTAATCGTGTTGGTGGGAACAACAATATGCTAACGCTCGTCCCTTTACTACAACATACCATAGAATTTCTTAGCTGTTCACATTAAGAATACGTTCATTGCGTTATTAGTAAGACATTCCGAGTGTCATGGAGCAGTATTGATTTCTACATGAAGTATATTGTACTGCGTGAAGGAATTCAGCACGTGTTTATCAGACACATCGTCTGCTACTTCTTATCTACCAGTTTTTGTCTCTTCAAGGGGAAAGATTTTGAGTCGATGAATTAACGATTGCTTCGTAGCATTCTCAGCAGAAATTCCATATCAACCTCATAACATGTCAGTACTCTGTATGCGGCCATTCCTGTAGATTTTGTCATGTAAAATTTTGTTTATATGCCTTCAAAGTTAATGAAATTACAATTTGAGATAGTACACGCACCTGGTCATAAAATTATTATATAATTAGCAATTATAGTTATAACTGCTTAATTAAATGCTTGCTCTCGTAAAGTAGACTTTTTACAGCTGTACAAGAGAGAGCAAAGGCAGACAAATCATTATTTTAAAAATATTTTTAAACCAACAAGTAAGGCAGAACTAAGTCAGAAAACTGTGCACATGTACCACTGCCGGTCTTCGGCATTGAGCGTCCATTTTGAATGATCTCTGCAAACTTGATTCTTCTCGTTAATATCTTTCCAACATCTCAACCACTCCTACAGCCCTAGTAGATCGTGAACTCGAAGTTACTAGGGGGAATAGATTCTCCCATATCTTGGGATCCATCTAGATGATATATATAGGGGTTTGATTTGAGCTCGTCTTACCGATAACTTTCCAACGACATCTCAACCACCTTTGTGGCGCTAGTAATTCCTAACGTGAACGTTATCGGCAGACGGATAGACATGCGGACATAGCGGTTGTAAAAAGTTTCCCAGTACTTGGTGAATTTTAAAACTGGTGAAACGTTGAACATTGAATTACAATTTGTCTTGAATATCTTCGTCGTTTCGATGCGTAATGTCTTATCATTTTCTTGTTCGGAATAGGAAATATCTTTGTGCTGATGACACATAATTGAGATACGAAACTTCGTAATCAGTGAAGGAATCATTAAAATAATATTGGTCAAGTTTCAATGTGTGGTAAACATTCTGAATGTATTTCGCTTGATAATACTTTGTTCTTTATTGTAGTCAGGTCTGTTTCGCTGCTTATCTGTTTGAACATTGTAAAATTCCACACTCCTTGAAAGATTAAAAAACACATATTCCTTAGGGCCTAGAAGAAAAAGGCCACCCCCCAAAATTATTAAATCGGGACGGGGTAGTGTGTACCTCATGTGTAAATTAAGAGAAGAAATAAACATGCATACAGAGAGGGAGAAGTAAAAGAAGAGAAAGAAGCAGCGAAGACACGATAACAATACATCAAGAAAGAGAGGAAGAGAGAAAGATAAATGAAAAATATGAAAACTACATTATCATTATACTAAACAGCACACACACTATTTACTCGTATTCTGACCAGTGATAATTCGTTAAGTTCTCCACAATCCGGAGATGAATCTTTGTTTGAATACTTCAGTGTATGCGAAAAACAAACTGACTGTTGGGGAATCGAACTCAGGTTTTCAAATTAGAATTCCAGCACGATAGCGATACTCCACAGACGACTTTATCCAGAACATGCTTAACAAATGCTATAGTGTTTGTTTCTACGAATAATAACATGAAAATGGATATATCAATGTCGTGTTCTTAACTGTCTCCCTGAGACTTAATTTGGACTTTACCAACCAACATTCGTAAATCGTCCTCCTCTCTATAATGACTCATGTGCTTCATTCCACAGTTGGAAATATTCTCCGTTTTGTATGAGAAGTAATGATTAGATTCTTCACGACCGCTTTGTAAAATAAACCTGGCTTGAACAGGATTTGAACCTATGTTGGTTTGCTTTAGTACTTCAAATTCCGGCACTTTTCCTCTACTCCATTTTGCCAACGAAGGACAGCACCCACGAATTTTGAAGTTCAAATACGAGGAAAATGTAACATTGAGTATATGTGATATATTTTGTCTCTATGTATTCTTTAGTAAGTAAACACATGTGTATGTATGTCCTTTTTGCCATGTCGAATTATGAAATGAATATATTATGTGAGTTTTAAGAACAAATCCATTTTAGGGTAACTATTATCACATTATTATCACATCACAAAAAAATTGTCATTAGCAAATGGAGAAGTTAAAATTGCAATTAAAAGTTCTAATACACTTCGTGCAATATGACAAATTGAACGTAACACAAATTAAAACTTTTCACAGTTTTTGTTTAAGTATCAAAATTCGTCACTTGCAGGCGATTCGAACCTACAACCATAGGGTTTCCTACTTTAGCAAGTGCTTCAGGATTGAATTTGATTCGGCATCATATGTCTATATTACACGAAAGTGTAGGTTTTTGTAAATTTCCGAACGGACTAACTTACTGACTGAAGTCGCTTAGCATCAAAATTATCTCCATATTTTCAACTTCTGTTTAATAAGAAAATAAAAGAAACTACATAAACTTGCAATAATGTTAGCGGTCTAGAACTTGCCTACTCGCGTAGCCTCATGGCCGAAGTCTTTCAGGCCCTTGGTTATTTTACACTCAGTCAATTATAATCTAAGCGCACTCTTTAGCAGCACTTAGAAAGTTTAAATTCAGAAATTGAACTATGTGGCAACCTTGCAAAAACATGAGTGACCACTGCGCGGGTTTTAATACAATGAGTGTATAAGTGCAGTTTTCGAGTACTAATCTTTGTGAAGAAAATAATGTTTGCATATCTAGTCGTGATGTAGCGAAAAATATATGAATAAAAGTAATTAGTACTTTTATCATGTTTTTATTGTTCATAAAATAAATTATAATACAGCGATGTTGCTATGTCTGTAATAATTAACAATGAAGTTTTACTTATTCCCACTTGGGACGTTAAATACCGTTTTCAATACTTTTCACCAATTATATAACATGGTTTTCATATGTATAGAATCTAACAAAATAGTAGTCAATAGAAGATTAACTCATAAATGCACGAAACACAGTAACTGAAACAAAAATCAGTATTATATAACTTTTACTTTGCTTTTATTTCAGTAAGAGTTGAGCTTAAAGACTGTTTATCTGATGTCTTCGTGGCCGTGAGCGCTGCGTTGCTTCATTTTCCCCCTCTTTTCTTCCATAAAGCTGGCGACGCGAGTTCGAATCCCGAAGCTTGATCTTATTTTCTCACAAAGCTCCGTCATATATGTTCGTATTGCATGAACGTAATAGTTTGGTTCCTGTCAAATGCAAAGAAATCTAACAACGATTACCATTCCTTAAATAAGGGTTAACTATTTCCAGGTTTAGTCTAATAATTATATCGGCAGGTTTAATAGTCATATCAAAATGTTTAGAAATGAGCAGTTTAATCGAGGCCATATTCGCTGACGTCCAACTTGAGGTCAGTGACTCTCAATCTGCTTTACTGTAATTTAATCACTTGCACGAATCCTTAAAATGCAGAAGGCTAACCAAATGAAAAGCGTCTGCCAATTTTAAACACCAAATTAGAAACAGCTAGATAAATCGAGATCACTGAACCCAAATTTGAAGTCAGTTTCTCTGTACTTGTTTTCGTTTAGGCGCTATCCTTCATTACAGATGGAAGAATTAAAATTAAAAGGTCCAATATTTTAAGGTAGCTAACAGACAGAACATACCAGATGGACAGGAGAAATTAACGGAGGTTTCTTGTTCTTGCTCGATCTAAATTCACATTGTTCTCACCTTACGAATATCACTGGTTTCTTGATTTTGGTAAATTATACTATTTTACAATTGCATTTCTTTAAGTAAACTTATATCAGGCCACATTGCATGCACAAAGAATCAATTTCTGAGTAGTATAATCATGGTTCCAAAATACGAGCGGCATTCCCCCTACTTTCTAAGGTAAGTTGGAGTTTTACGAATGAGGTTGGTGTTTATTATTCCCCCAAATGCATCTAATCAAGTGAATAAAATATTTTACGATTTTGAAAGAAAATTATATTGGCGTAGGTCAGGGTTTCTCAACGTGGAGGTCGCGACCCACAGAGGAGTCATGAGTTGTGTGTAAGGGGGTCGCAAGAGAGGTGAAAAAATTAATTTAGCTAGGGTTTGTAGGTTAAAACTAATAAATTTCGAATACAATACTTTATTTTGCTTATTATTTTTATAATTATTGTCTACTTAAATAATGTAATTTGTTGAATAGTCTTGAGTAATGTAATTAGGATGTTTATTATCAAAAACAGCATATCAACGGTCATGTTTTGAAATGTCATATTTTAGTTGCAGGTTGAAAAAGGTTGAGAAACGCTGGCTTAGGTGGAAAGCGAACCTATGATTCTCAGTGTGGAAAGTGCACATAGCTAATCAAGCTAATAACCACGCCAGTAATCTGTTGTTATCCAACGATCCAACAAATCAACATATAATATTGCTTGTTTGTTTACACACTCATTTCGCTTATTTGTGGTTTCCCCCTTTTTCTGAATATGATTGTATTCAGATATTGTATCGATGAGGATCAGGTCTCTTCCGGAGGGAGGAGTTGGTCTACTGCTCCAACGCTGACGAGACATGTTTGGAGAGGAGAGACGAAGCTCACAACTGTGATCGCCACTGTCTTTTATTCACAACCACTTCCCAATTGTATCATATTAAGATTGTTTCAAACATTTCCATAGTTAAAATTAACACAAAAAATTGACTTCTATTTACAAAGTAGTTCTGTAAACATTTCATGTAACTGCCAGAGGAGGTTGAAAATTAGGAATAAAAGTGTAGTGTGTGTATTGTGAAGTGTATGTTTTCGCCTCCTAATACTATAACCACAGCAAGGGATTTTCGAAACAGCGAATATTTCAATATAGGTTCTGACTCCTACATTCAATGTCCAAGAAGATGATATAGTCACGGAAAAAAGTATTACGGGAACAAGCATCTATTTTTTTTAAGAGCTCATAGATAGACACCCATAGCTTGAACCTGTATCTTGCAGTCCCTTAAACATATCACGGCTTAGGCATATGTGAGTGTCTGGACCATAAATATAAGGTAAATGCACAAAACAAAAACAAACAAAAAAGACATTAAATATTATGTTCCCGAAATACTCTTTTGGGTTTCTTTACGCCGAGGGAAATTGTCCCTTAAATATGCGAGGAACTTTCGACCCCACAGCACATGTTTGGCCATTAAATAAAAGTTAAGTAACTGAATAAATACTCCCAGAGAGTACGCAATAAATATAGGTTCTACACAATAGAAAGGGAGGTATATTCTCACTATATATCAGCATTATTCATGTCTGAATATTTTCAATACATGGAGTATGCATTTTATGTCAATGTCCGTCTTCGGAAGATTTCAGGATTATTGTAAACTTTCCAATTACATTATAACTTTCTGCTACTACTATACATTGTATCCTTGTAACGTTAAAATACAAGATTTTGCAGTGTAACGTGCAACTTTATCTAATATTCAAGGTTATTTTTATTCTATGGGAATACATTAGAAACATTCCCTGTATTTTTTTTAACGATACCAGGTATTCTAATCCCGGGACAAGTTCCGGCATATTTCTAATTACCTAGGAATACTCCCGGAATATTAGGAATTAAAATGTAACAATCCTGGAATATCCTTCTTGCAAGGGAGTCATTTTAAACACATGCATAGAATGAGAAACGAAGTAGTTTAAAAACACGCAAATATTCGTATCATAGAACTTTTGACTTTTGCTCTGGGAAATACATTTTAAGAGAAAAACAAAGCAGAGTTTACTTCCATAATATTCAATGCTGTTCCACAGGGAATATAAAACTCTCAGTTATCGGACGTTTCACTGCAATAATAATAATAATATTTATTCCTATAATCGTGACTTTGAACTTCCACGGAGCATAGAAACTGCATAAGCTGTTATCGTTTATTTCATTTTTCCTGGACTTTTGATATTTTGGATATTAGTGGGCACTAATTTGTCTATAAGTGATTGAATGAAGACATTTTAGCTTCCTTTTTGGTTTAAATAACTTACAGAACGAGGTTGGCTATTTCCAAACATGAACCTAGTAGTTCATGGCTCTTATACTTATTTGGCAAAATGGAGTAGAGGAAAAGTGCCGGAATTTGAAATTCTAAAGCAAACCAACATAGGTTCAAATCCTGTTCAAGCCAAGTTTATTTTACAAAGCGGTCGTGAAGAATCTAATCATTACTTCTCATACAAAACGGAGAATATTTCCAACTGTGGAATGAAGCACATGAGTCATTATAGAGAGGAGGACGATTTACGAATGTTGGTTGGTAAAGTCCAAATTAAGCCTCAGGGGGACAATTAAGAACACGACATTGATATATCCATTTTCATGTTATTATTCGTAGAAACAAACACTATAGCATTTGTTAAGCATGTTCTGGATAAAGTCGTCTGTGGAGTATCGCTATCATGCTGGAATTCTAATTTGAAAACCTGAGTTCGATTCCCCAACAGTCAGTTTGTTTTTCGCATACACTGAAGTATTCAAACAAAGATTCATCTCCGGATTGTGGAGAACTTAACGAATTATCACTGGTCAGAATACGAGTAAATAGTGTGTGTGCTGTTTAGTATAATGATAATGTAGTTTTCATATTTTTCATTTATCTTTCTCTCTTCCTCTCTTTCTTGATGTATTGTTATCGTGTCTTCGCTGCTTCTTTCTCTTCTTTTACTTCTCCCTCTCTGTATGCATGTTTATTTCTTCTCTTAATTTACTTATACTCTCTCTGATCGTTGGTATTCCACAGCCAAATCTGGCCACTTTCGATTACCCGGTGATAGGGACTGATCCAAACATGAGTGACCCGGTAACCCGATAGACCCGCTCTGAAAAATCTATTTAACCGGGAATTTTGACTTCGTATTTTTCGTCACATCTGAAATAAACACTGTTCAAACGCAATGAAATAATGTCAATCTCTCCTTCGTCTTCCAGGTTATCAAATTTACATCGAATCACCGCGGCAGAATGCGTTCGAATCTTAAATCTGATGACAGTCCAAAACCTGAGCAGCATCTTCCGACAGCCGGTGACCCGTTTCAGCTCTGCCGTGTTTATTTCATCTGTGCGAATTGTTATAAACACTAGTTCATTAATGTTGTAATTATTAAAATGTTATATTCCCAATAGGTGGAATCTAGAGTGGCATATTTGGAAAAGATACAGATTAAGATGTGAGTAGAAAGTAGCCCCTTTTTTCGCTATTTCAAGAGAAGAATTCTTTTTATATTTGTTTGGCAAAAAAATTCGTTCCATCCTATAATTTAATTTATCAACATAATATTCAATGTGTTCCCTTTTTCACTTTTGAAATGTGCAACATATTATGTCTGCTATACCTATAGGAACATGCGAATATTGCTTTTCAACATTTGGAACTTTTCATTTTGATACAGTTTGGAATTTAATCTTGGCTCTTTCTGATAGAAATTAAGCAGAAACATTATTATCCATTCATGTTCTTTGGATGCTCAATTTACTTTAGTAGTCTGGAATGGAAGATATGGCCCACGGTATCTACATGGTTTGTTACAATTAGTGATTCCGCCAGACTCCTGCCCCTGGGGGGGGGGGGGGCAGACCAAAATCCTTGAGAGTATCCCCAACTTTAACTTTATTTTCACGGTTAAAAGTTGACAGAAACATTGTAAAGCTACCTATACCCTTACAATTTTGACTTTACACACGCCAATCTGAATGAAAATCCTGGCGGAATTCATGATTACAATGTATTCCGAACCAGTATGTTCAAAGAGCCCCACCGAATTTGCAGCCGAGCCACACACAAACAAATCATGTGTGTTACACTTTTCACATTATCCTAAATGTGTCTCCACTGGAAATTACGAGTATTTAATCTGACCATCAACTTTGGTCGTAATATTGAAAGTGACTGAATGAATTTTCAAGCGCCCTTTATATATTCGAATAGCCCTGCAAAATATATAAAATCCAAAAGTCACTTCTATCTTGCTGTTAGATTTGTGAGCACTTCACTTTATAATGTTAAGTTTTTTTACTACATTTAAATTCCATATTTTTATCTGTACTCCCTCTTCTTCTTCTTCTTTTCTCTCCTTCTCTCTCTCTCTCTTATTTCTCTGTCTTTGCCTAAAGGCACCCATCGGTTTCAATTATTCATTGTGTGTGTTTAAATTTCTCCCTCCGTCAACTTACGTATATTTTTTCGTCTCGCTTTTATTCTTTCATTTTATCGATACTTATTCATGTCTATTTTGAAAGAAAAAAACGAAATAACGTGCTCATGATGTTTGCTGATCTTACAATGGGTGTGACGAAGTAAGAAGAAAAAGGGGTCTGTTTATCAGACACGATTATGGGATAAGACGGTGCCATTTGGGTTGCCTAGCCTAGCTGCACGGCGTTCGCTGTCACAATTTGTTTGATGCGAAGTATACAAAAATTGTTTCGTGGCTATAAATTGCCGCATTTGCAATGGTTATGGCAATTAATCAGGAAATTTAATGGAAGTATACCAAGTACCCTTATGAAATCCATGCAGTGAAATACATATGAAAATAGAATGGTAAAATATATAAAGACCGAAGTCAATAAGGGAAGGATGTGCCCGTGTTGACCCCCTTCCCAACGCCCTTGATAAAGTCCCATTTGTTTACTCTTTGAAAGGCTTCTTTAACAAATTATCACGCCTGAAGAGAGTGTGCATAGTCCGTCTGTTACAGGCATATCTTTGCTTAATGTGCAGGTATACCTTATGCTGATTTTGGACTTTGTAGCACTCTTCTGTAAAATTAATAAATTGGAAAAAGCATGTTATTTCCTGTGATCTTAATGTTTCCATTTCATTTACTTTGTATCACTATTTTAAATAGTATTTAATATTTGGATGTTATGCGTTTTATGTCTAAATAATACAAGGGATTTAAATGCTCAACCTCTTTTATTGGTAATACAGCAGATCTAGGATACTAAATCCTTGATTATACAGTTCCCAAACAGGCATAATTTAAAAATGTTAGCAAATAATCAGCATTTAGTCGTCGTTTCAACTTCAGTCCATAACTCTTGTGACTAATACACTTTTTTAATTTCCTTTCTAATGTTCTCAATTGTAATTTACATTTCTGTTTATTTACATTGTATAAATTTTAAAATATGTAAGCTCGCATTATGATGTTCTCATGTTTTCAACTATATTACATGTCTTCAAGTAAAGAATGATCGTATTACAATTTTAAGTGCTCATACTAAATACGTAGTCGATTTAGATCAACTTGAATCTTTAAAGTTTTAATTGACTATGGTTTACAACAAATCTCATATATCGTAAATACTCTAACTTTAATGATTTAACTTAAGCTCTTTAATTTTATTGGGTCATAATTCTTATATTACCTGACACCATAACGCATATAAAACTTTCGGGTTCTTAGTACAGAGATAATCTAATGAAGAGGAAGTGCGTTGATGTCCTTATCTCAAACAATGTCCAGTTTGTCCTGCACTTTCTCCTTCTCCTCGTGTCCGCTGGAAAATAAATTTAAATAAATTTACAGTAGAGAACCTGATTTTAGCCCCCCTTCAGTTGTTTATTGTTTCTATTGTTTTGTGAACAATTGAAAACCCACATTCAGAATGATCACACAACACTTCATTTTTATAATTATAATGTTTGAGAAGAAAAAGAGCATGCACATTTATAAAAACAAATTAAATCTTTCTAGACAAAGGTCTCATACAACCCACTAAAAGACGCAATCGAATACTACAGAAAAAGAACATGGTTTGTTCATTTACAGGACATCACAGAAGAGCGTTTTAAAAATCCATAATCAACAATGAATATACATGCACATCAAAACAAGATGCGCCTACATAATAAACGTTCTGTGCATATTCTTCTCATTTATGACAATTCATTCGAAATGTCCTTCAAAGAGCTAATTAATTGCACTCTTATTTTAATTTGGTAAACGTTGAACCATGTTCTTTTCCTGCAGTATTCAAATGTCATATATATTGGGAAACAGATATTTCATAAATCTGCCCTAAACAGTTCTCGAGGAAAATAACCAGAGAATTCCTATGAGCATTTTGTAATTGTCTCAGGAGGTGCATTAAGTTGTTTCCTTTCTTACTCCAACTAAACACACCAACAGCACAACAGATGGTTACTTCTGCGTTTGTGTTAGTAGTTTCGGCTTTTCGACCTGCTATCGCTTTACTTATTGTTACGCTTTGTGTCTGCAACAGCATTGTGAAATATAATAAGTTAATGTCGAAACAGAGACACTAGAACAATCATTTAACCTCGATCGTTCACCACCAATCTAATCCAATATGGAATACATGTTCAGTACTAACTCAGTTATGTACGCTTTTTTTCTCACAGTGCATCCCCTTCGTAATCACGAAGAACGGTAGTTCTTCGAGTGACGCTAAGCAACTTCAAATAAAGGAATATTGTCTTATGGGGGCTCTGAAATATCTAGTAGTTCTATTTTAGTTTTTTGAAACCAAATATTCGTATCTTATTTTCAAAAATTTGAGAAAGATTTATGGTGTAACCTAGGCAACCTTAACTCTCTGGAAAATTCCAGTAACTTGGCTAATTAAAACTGCCCATAATTCAGTTTTCAGGAATTCTGCGACCAAAAGTAAAAGAGGGAAGCCTGAAGCAAACCTTGTACAGTTAGATTTCCAGCCTCATACCGAGTCGACCAAAACTCTTGATCAAAACAGCGTAGAGGGTCGGAAACACATTGCTCGAGTCTCGAAAACCCAGACAAAGTTACTCCCACGAGGTGCCGGTAGACTATAGTTTAAATACTTTTTCTATTTGTCTATAAGGAATCGGAATCCCGATTGATGTAAATCCCGGATCGCGGCAAGAAACACTTAACAATAGGAAACTATTTTCTCTTTATGTGCATGTGCGAAATCCACACAAAAACTGAAAACTGAGATTATCCGATAATCTCTATATATAAAAAATAAATGTCACGATGTTTGTTCCCGCATCACACCAAAACGGCTTGACCGATTGCAATGATTTTTTGCCCATGATTACTTATTGGTCCAACTTGAGATGTGACTCTATCGCAAAGAATTAATGAAGAACAGTAAATTCATTGTTATAACAATGCAATAAATAATAAATTGAGGTAGAGCTTGTTAGTGTGTCAGTTAGATGAATAACGTTTTCACCTGATTTAATGTGCTAGTGAAGAATTCTCGGGAGTATGGTTGAAACATTACAGACTGTGTTTGGACAGATGATAAGTAAGTCGTGCAGATCTATCTGAAATAGCAATGGTGGACATTTTCTGTTCGTGTAAGTATATATATATATATATATATATATATATATATATATATCTTTGGTTATTTATCAACATGCACGGCAGTGCATGAGCCAAGTTCTTCACGTCAGAAAACGTCAGCACTGCCAGAAGCATGTTATACAGGAACAAAAGATTACGGCAAAATCGACGATTTGGGGGCCCCATAAGAAAAAAGATGTTAAAGATAGGAATATGAGCTTTTGCCGTTAAGGAGATATGGTAAATATGTGCAGATGTAAAAAATTTCATATTCGTATCTCAAACTATGTTCTAGTTGTGGACCCCTGAAATTGCACATTTTAGGCTAACTGACTCACTCACTCACTCACTCATCATATTGTTTGGAGTAAGCTAGAAACATGAAATTTGGTATGAAGGTAGAGCATGATAAGTAGATAAAGGAAAAGTTCCGACATTTTGAAAAGGTCGCCATCTTGGATTCAAAATGGTCACCAAACCTAAAATTTCAAAGAATACACAGCCTAAACGACTAAAGATAGAACAGTCAAATTTGGTATGAAACTACATCATTGATAGCAAATTAAGAAAACTTTTTAAAAAATTGAAAAAGTCGCCATTTTGGATTCAAAATGGCCGCCAACCCTAAAATTTTAAAGAATACACAGAGTAAACGGCTGCCTCTAGAATAATGAAATTTAGTTTGACAGTACAACATTATTAGTAGATTATGAAAATATTACAAAATATCTCTAAAGACGCCATCTTGGATCCAAAATGGCGGGCGTCATAAATCCATTTTCCAACTGCTTGAGCCAGAGATACGAAAGTTGGCATAATGATGTATTATCAAGAGTAGTTTAGGAAAACATAACAACGTTTTAAAAAATCACCATCTTTTACCCAAAATGCCCGCCTAAGCCCCACTTTATAACGACTGAAGCTAGGGAAACGAAATTTGTATGAAGGTGTACCATTACGAGTAAGTTACAATAAATTCGGCTCGTCTCCCCTACTAGGGTACAGTTCCCAGCTGGAGCCTGATTGCGATATAGGGGTGCGCCCCAGCGAGGCCATCTTGGAATTCTGGGGGCAGCGCCCCAATAAGGCGAAGCGAGTATATACATTACACAAGTGTAAAAAGCTGCTAAATACGAGCAAAAGCACCAGGGGTGCAAAATGTCCAGTCAACTACTTCAGCCTTAAAAAGTGGTGAAATGGAATATGGATGAGCCTAGATCCTCGCGCCAACTTCCAATACTCCTGCATGTCCCACCAAGTTTTACTCGTCACAAACGTTAGCACTGCCAGGAGCATGTTAGACAGGCAGAATGTGGAAGTTTCCCATTCGGACGCAGCGCTCTTGAGTATGAGGGAATATCTGCATCATGTGGCGCAGTGCACTGCAGATTCTGGTTGTGAGAAAAAGACGCACTTCCTCCAAACTCCTCAAGTTCGATGCGCGGCCTGCCGTGGGATTCTTGGCGCAGCGACGCGAGCGAATCGAGGGGAGTATCAACACGTACGGCAGTGCATGCAGCCGAGTTCCGCGT
>JAGDQP010017258.1:25508-38901 GCA_022664845.1 Lepisma saccharinum | reverse complement strand
TCATAAGTTGAGAATGTATTAATCTCGTGTTAATTAGTTGCAACTGCTGAAGGATGGATACCTTTATAAACAAGGTAGATTTGTAAACAAATCCCATTTCCTGACTTCGTAATCGTAATAAAGAAAGCGTGAGAGAGACCTAACCAATAAAGAATAGTTGTTAGTGAATGTCGACGGAGCATCTTGAACTTTGGCAGGATGCCTCGTGTGTAATGAGAGTTTGATAATTTCCTAAGGAAAAGCACTGGCTGTGATCGCGAACGTGACTCGTAAGAAGAAGCATAGTTCTGTCAGTTCAGAACCAGTGCTTCCTCCTGCAGTGTTGCCACTCCATTTCCCGGTTATTGATCCCTTATATCTGGCAGCCGGGACACGTTCGCTCTTGTGTGTTGTGCTGGTGGCCATGCGCCGCGCGAGCTGCAACTAATCGCACACTCCATTTCTCACTGCCCGCCGCAGATGTCCGTAAACGACGAACAAAATAATGAAGCTTTCATAACAACAGTCATTTCCCGACCGACCGCAATCCAATGTCAGTGACAACACAAATTGATAGAGTATTGACTGCAAGTACATGCAGTTAGTTCCAATAGAATGAACGATCTCACATACTTTTCTATTTTTGCCTCAAATACTTTCGTGTCCTGCTCTTGAATTTTAGAATATTCCTTTCGCTTGTGACCCTCACATGAAATTCAGGTCATTTCCAGTCTATTTGATGCACATGTACCAATTGCATTTAAGTCCTTCTGTATTAGGGAAACATCTTGAGAATCGTCAACTGAACCTAATAGTTTTATATCGACAGCATACAATAATATCTTTACAAAGTGACTTTTGTACGTATATCGTTAACAAAAACGTTAGAAAGTAAGGGTCCTAAAAGGGAGCTATATGGAATATCATTACCAATTAACTCTCTGGAGGATAGGCTATCCTTTATTTTTATCTGAAAGGTTATATTATTTTTGTAGCTGGCGAACCTTTCAGGTATATTAGGGATGGGATCATAATACTCAATTTATTTAACAATATCGAGTGAGATATTGAAGGTAATGCTTTGGTCATGTTAATGTATACGGCATCACATTGCATTCTCTTATTCATACACCCTTGTATAAAGTTAACAACTTGACATAAATTTGTAACAATGAACTTGCCGTGCATAGAGCCGTGTTGGTTATCATTTAATAATAATTTTAGGTTGAATTTCAGGTGTTCAGGAACAATGGTTTCAAGTATACGGGTAGAGCCATTTAATGTGGATCAGCCTGTAATTGCCTGGATCAGTCTTACCTTTGTATATGGTAATAATCAGTGCATTTTCTCATATGTCAGGGTGAAACCCTTATAATAATTAATTAATTGTTAAATATTTTAGCTAACACAGGCACCAAGTAATCACCGTTTGTCTTTATGACAATAATAATAATAATACATGAATCCTACCCAATTATCTGTATTCCCTCTTCCCTGCCCCACATTAATGACACCAATCCAATTGAACTCCCTCCCACACACACACCCAAGACACCCACGCACCCCCCCACACACACACATTCACAAGGAAACTACCGTTCTTGCACGAAGGTAAAATTGAACACAAGTATGAAAGATGGACATATATACAGCCATAGGCCTCATAATAGACTTAGCACGCTTCCCCATTTCTGGCTGCGCTAAAACTAAGGGTTTTTTGTTCAGAGCACGTGATTTTGAATATATCTGCTAAGTAGATCTGCCATAGTCCTTATAGTCGAATATGACGTATAGCAGAGCTACTTAGCGGATGAATTCAAAATCACATTCTCTGAACAAAAATCCATTAGTTTTAGCGCAACCAGAAATGGGGAAGCGTGCTAAGTCTATCTATTATGAGGTCTATGATACTTTTTTAAAAAAAAACTTTAATTGAAAGTAACATTGTTTTACGCTGCTATGGCTAAATCAAAGAACGTGACTATTATGTTTATTTCGAAAACTGCTTAAGGAGCCAGCTATACGAACTGCCGAAATAAGATGTTCCACTACTTGATTCTGTACATTCCAAATGATTTAGAATAAGTTTGAGATCTGTATTTTGGGATTCGCAGCCTGACGTTAATATACGAGCAAGTGTTCATATTGTGACTGGGGTGCACCGATTTTTAGCATGAAAGCCGGGAATGGAAGACAGCTTAAGGTTACAGCCTTGTATAACTGGAGTAGAAGATGAATTGTTCTTCTCTCCTTAAGTTTCAGCCATGTCAATGAAGTGTACCTACTTTATACATGGTCATATCATTTACCATTGAAGATAAACAGGTCACGACTATTTTGATTTACTGTTTGCTAAATTGACAAACAGATAATTATAGACTACGTCACAATCAAAGATCGGTAATATGAGAGACTGTATCAAGGTGGTTTTCATTCGTTGTGAGATATTTCAAATGCTGAGTGTATGCATTTTCACATGTATTCGTTTCCATATTCGTTTAGCATGTTCTGGCCGTGATAAAATTTCGTCAAGAATAATAACCATACTTTCCGCTTGCTCTTCTCTTTTTATTTCCTCATTCCTAATGAGATTTTTCTGAACGTACGAATATAGATTGATTTTTGGTAAAATATGTGGGGACCCTATTATTATACATTACATTGATATTTACTTGGATTTTACATCAAGCCATTGTATTCTGACCAAACGTGTATATTTTTTATATCGAAATTTGTTTTCCTTACTGCATTGCCAAGATCTTAGCCTCGGATGTTATATTAACCTGTACGTCATCTGCGTGTAAATGATAATTACATTCAGTGAATTTAGATCTAATATCGTTCATAAACATCGAAAATAGTAATATGCCAAGAATTGATCCTTGTGGAACTCCGCAAGTGATGTGTTTCTACTCTGTGTAATATCTATTCGATAGAACAGGCTGCTTTCGGTCAGTCATATATGAGTGAAACCATTGGACTATATGCTTGGAGTTATGTTCTAGTTTACAAAGAAGGAATGTCATTAATCAACAGACTGAAAAGCTTTACTGAAATCTAGAATAGTTAAGATAGTTGCTTTTCGATTATGGATGTCTTTTCGGATGTCATCAGTAATTTTGATAAGTTCTGTCACTGTACCTTTCTTAAGGCCAGATTGATTCTCAATGAAGAACTTGTTCTGATCTATATGCTTTGTGACTTGTTTGTGTACAATAACTTTGGTCAAGAATATATTTTGAAAAGACATGATAGGATGCTAATGTGTCGGTATTCGCAGGTGTTAATGTCGTGTTTCTCTTGGGGTCGAACGATAGCCTTTTCTTTTTCAGACTAATGGAAATATGTCTGTTAGAATGGACTGACTTACTGTTGTTGTTAACGGAATCGCTGCATTTTCTATGATAATTTTAATTAATTAAAATTAATATCCATGCTGGTTTTCCAGAGATATTATTACCAATATTATATGTAAATCTTATTATAAGATATTGGAAAAAGTAACTTGCAGCTCTCATTATCATTATAGAAAATGTGTCTGAATTACGAAAGTAAGTAAAGGGGGATATACCATTTGCTTACTAGAAGTTATTAACCGATACCGAAAATACCACTTTAAATTACCGAAGTATCTTTTGGGTATTAATCAAGCAAAGAATACATCTTCCATCTGGATGTATGACAGTCGACAATGATGAAATTGCCAATTGTTTTGCAGGCAATTTTCAATCAGCACATTTTTTAAAAAAATCAGCATAATACTAAATAAAAGATGTGAGAAATAGAGGACGCTATAAAGAAACTGAAGTTAAAAAAACTCTCTCTCGGATCAGACCACCTACCTTCTTATGTCGTTAAAGGATGTGGAGAAGTTCTTAAACTTCCCCTGCATTTTATATTTAACTTTATAAATAAAACTGAAACGCTCCCATAAAAATGGAGGAAAGTATTTTGTCGTAATCCTAAATTGAATTCTTAAAACAAAATAAGCAATTATGGATGTATTTTAATACTATTTTCCTTTGCTAAAATTTTTAAAATTTTTATTTACAAGAGAATAATTAATCACGTTCGAAATACAATGTCACCATTTCAGCATAGTTTGTTGACTAAAACGTCAACAGAATCAAATCTGGTGTAATGACTGATCACATAGCATTAGTTTTAGACAAAAGTGCACAAATTATCTGCCAAATGTTCTGTTTTTCATTTTTTTGTGACCAGAGCATGCCTATTATCTCATAGACCAACGTGATGATATTTTGAAAACTGTATGCCAGGTTAGCAACACTGTTAGCTTCATTTCTAATATCTATTCTATCGATAGAAATCAACTTGGGATATCTATCCTATCATATGAACTTTGTTATTGTTTTGGTAACCTTGTAAATTTGTAATAAAGGAAATGGGCATTCCGCAGACAAACACACAATTGACTTCAGTACAATATCAATTTTGCATTTGAAGATTTCGAAGACTCCGAATTTAAAGTGAAATAATAATAATAATAATCTCGAAAACTAAGATGGAATGTCGAAGGGTTTTAATTTTTAAATATCATTAAGATTTTCCTAAAATTTCATATCTAGGGATTCCAAAGATTGCTTAGATTAATTGTAATTTGAAAAGTTTTCAGTTCTAAAATTCAAGGTATCGACAGTCCGAAACAATAAATTTTAAAATATTATTCAGTTTTCGGAAAATTTTCATATCGATGACTTTAAAAGGTTCTGAAATTGAAAAAATCGTTAATTCTGAAATCCAAATTAGTCGTAACTTGAATCTTCATTTTAAAAATTTGACTGACGTTCATTAAATTTCATATCTAAGATTTATGAAGAGTGGATGGCAATCCGAAAAATCTTCGTTTTGGAATAGATTTTAAAATGAAGAACAAATATGAAATATATTCTTTCCAGGCAGCCCCAGACTCAGCTATAATAAGCAAATTAGAATATTAGTCTGTAATCCTACGTGCCCTGTCCCAAACTCCACGACTCCCCTTTGTATAAATGTGATTAACAATCATGTTACAGCCGACGATTTTTTCTTCATGTCCACTTTTTTTTTTTTTAACAGAGAGAGTCAGGAGGAATCTACAATATTTCTGGAGGTGATAGTACTCGCGATTCAAAACAAAAATCATTATGTAGATATGTTTCTGATTCGCAACCTTTGCCGATTATAGCTTGTCTAAATTTCAGAATAATGAATGTATGCCTATCGTAACTAAAAAAATCACCAAAAATCAACCATTCAACCGCAATGGACCAAATACAGGGCAACGTTCAACTAAAACATGCGACATACGAAGCACCTATCAGAAAATCTCTAGAGGAAAATTTTACGGGGAAAGGTAATATTTTGTTGAAAAACTCCCTTTCCTGCCTTTTCCCCAGTACTCTAAATAGTGAATACAACAGCCAATTATATAGTGCCTACCATTAGAGTGCGTTCGGAGATGATTCACTACTTACCTCGTTATGTTATTACACCTTCGAGGAGCAGAGCGTTTTTTTCGTTTTTAAGTTATTCTTTTTTCAAGTCTATTTTTTTCAGTATCTTAGGAACTGATTTTTGTAGAAAGACAAGATTTGGTCTCGTTGGACTCATCTCCGAACACATTTTAACATTATGAACGTGGCTGTCGT
This sequence comes from Lepisma saccharinum, assembly GCA_022664845.1. NCBI lineage: Eukaryota > Metazoa > Arthropoda > Insecta > Zygentoma > Lepismatidae > Lepisma > Lepisma saccharinum. The sequence goes on along the minus strand of JAGDQP010017258.1, from coordinate 33,271 downwards.
ATCTACTATTTACAGTAATTAGAAAAAAGGCAGGAAAGGGAATTTTTCAACAAAAACCTTTTTCTCCAATTTTCCCCATAAAATTTCCCTCTAGGAATTTTCCATTATGTGGAAATGTGTCTCATGTTTTTGATCATTTCCGTGCGTTTGATCCATTTCAGTTGCATAGTTGATTTTTGGCGATTTTTTTACTTATACATTATTTATTCTAAAACATGTCTCTGTTGCAGTTGAGAATCGGACACATGTCGGACACATAATTATTATGGTTTAGAATCACGAGTACTATCACCTCCTGAAATATTGTAGATTCCTCGTGACTCACCCTGTGTAGCTGGGTTAAGGGCTGTTAGTTCTTAGGTGACATATTTTTTATGTTTTGTCGCATTTTATTAATAAGCTTGGAAAGCACTTTTCACTCTTACATTAATACAATATAATCATACTTTGGAAACAATATAAACCATTTTTCTCCGAATTTGAAAATAGAGGGACTTGTGCTATCATTACATCTTTCGTTGACTATTAGATAGATATACGGGGAGTAGAAAGAAGGGAATGGATGGATGTATGATTTTGGCTGCATGCTTATCTGACATCACGCTACGTTACTCACGTCAGCTCAAATTACATACGCTTCACACGCCTTCACCACAATGATTAGCGGCCGCATAAACAATTCGACGACGGGTATCACAGGTACAGGGAAGGCAGCGATTTTTGTTTCAGGGAAGCGATCTACACTGACTGAAGCGAGTAATGAGCTATGAAAAATAATGATAATCTTAATTAAACTTTACATTTATTAATAGTTGCACAGTATTTTCAAAATTTACTAATTATGGATTTTTTGAACTCGTAATCTTTACATAGAAAGTAATATTTTTACCATAAACCATGAATATTTTAAGCGTGATTGATCAGTTGAGGTCTTTGTATTTCTTTAACTGCATGATCACCATATATTGAGTTTGGAATTTAATTTCTTGGTAGAATTCAACTGTTAAGTAATCATTAGTTACTGTGACAGCAAAATATGTCATCAGAAAGCTTATTAAGAAATGCTGAGATACTTGCATCTCACAGTTAAATGCGCTGATAAATTGTATAGACTGTGAGTTAAAGTTGCAGCGATAAGTTAACGTACACTTTCACAAGCCTATTAACTTATATAGCAATGTAGCAACAGTTCGCTTTCAGCAAAAGGATTATTTTTTACAAATGTATTCGTTTTTGTAAACAGGTAATAGCAGTCGGAAGAGCAAACTGTGTATGCTCAGAGTATATAGATTTTATAAAAGTTTGCGAAAGGCAATGGGTTATCTAGAGAACAAAAAGATATAGTCAGGGCCACGTTATGCCGTATCATCTTCCTTGGACAAAGCAAGTACGTACAACGAGAGCGAAATGGACGAATCATGTGCAGAGAAACAGCAGTCGCTCAATTTAATGCAGTCAGGCAAGATGGTAACCCACTAGAAGAAATGCAGCAGGAGCAGAGTAGCAAAATCAGCATACTTCAGAACAAATTAATTTCAAGAACAAGACAGTAGAGAGAAGGAGCAGGCAGAAAAGAACAAAAATAGTGAACTGCAGATTACGATGAGCGTTGCAAACGAGGTCAAAAGTTTAACAACCTAAAAAGTCATGATTGTTTGCCACTGACAGTAAGAATACAAAGTTCACTTATTTTAATTATTATTAACACGTTTTTATTAACTCGCTTTCTAATCTGTCCGTACAAATTAACTGTTTCTTGTCTGTGTGCTGAGTACAAATTTTGCAATTGATTTTAAACTCACTTCCCATCATCCAATCAATGTCTTTGAAATTTTGTAAACTTCCTTGCTTCTGATGACAATGCAATATTCAATCATTAGATATACGACAAAATAATAAAGTTAACTGTAATTAATTAATTAAATTTAGAAGTAAATTAAGTCGAACGCCTTAATCGTTATGCAACCAAATTAACACTTCTGATGTGTATTGTAGTAGAAGCATCAGGATAAAAACGGTAAATTCTTCAGAAGCAACTGAAAAGGGCTTTCAGTTACTAACGACAAATATATTGTTCCCAGTCTTCGGAAATTATGTTATTATAGGTAAGAATTTAAACTAAAAGACTAAATTAGGAAACATTTTTATGTTTCATGGTTAGAGTTTAAATCTAGAATGTTACACTACAGTGACGAAGACGAAACCAATAAAGAAAAAAATAACTAAAGAAGGATTAAAAAAAAAAAAACACGCTTTTTAAGATGAACTAACAAGTAAAAAATAGTGAATTAATCTTATGAACCGGAAAAATAAAAGCGTGGGTGCTCTTGCATTATCATAAAATCATAATATCTAACAAGTAACACTATTTCAAATAGACCCTCAAATTCAGAAGAGATATACATATTTAAAATCAGCATAAAAACTGAGTTTGTGTGTAAAATATTAGGTGCCATTGGTCAGCGGTTGAACAGAATTGATGATACAATAGTCAGATTTTTGCTGTGGAGAGTGATATAAAAGTGTTTAAATACCATTATACTTTTAATTTGCTGAAAGAAATGGAAAGGAAATACGCAGTAATAGGTACTGTGTGGAAGGCGCTACCTTACGGAGGATATATATTCTTTTATGGCCGCCATCTTGAATCTCGATTACTTTTCTAAAATGGGAAAGGGGTTGTGTCATATGTCATTCTGGGCTAAAAGTTTACGAGAAATACGTTTCTGAAGTCAGTTTTGTCATAAATTTAATGTGAGAGATAAGAGTATGTGACGCCAACATGGGGTAACAATACAATAGGCTTGAAACACCCATTTCTTCTCGACATAACGACGGAAATGTAACCTAAATGCCTACAAATTGTGCCCTATCGATATGGATTTCTACGCATTTGGGTTTAATTTCCGTCGTTATTTCAAGGCAAAATAGGTGTCTCCAGGCTATTGAGTCATTACCCCATGCCAGCGTCACATACTCTTATCTCTCACAATATTAGATTTACAGCAAAACTGACTTTAGAAACATACTTCTCATAAAATTCTAGCCCATAATGATATATTACACGATCCCTTTTCCATTTAAGAAAATCAATCGAGATTCAAGATGGCAGCCATGAAGAATATACACTCCACAAGGAAGCACCTTCCACCCAGTACCCATTACTGTGTATTTGCTTTCCATTTGTCCCAGCAATTTAAAGGTATAAAGGTATTTCAGCACTTTTATATCACTCTCCACAAACAAGAATCTGGCTATTGTATCTCCTAATATCTCCAAAAAACAATTGTGCTCGATTTGAGTTTGTGTAAAATATTAGGTGCCATTGGCCTGTGGTTTAATAGAAACTGGCGGGGAACGTTTTGAAAAGCATTGTTTTTGGCACACTACTTATGAATATCTGGTGCTAGTTTACACTTAATGCCTCGCACTACGGTGACAGATGGTCAAATGACACAGATAGCTGAACGTCCTTATACTTATAGTCACCAGCCACACTGGTACAAGTGTAGAATTGGGTAGAATTCGTAGAACGGCACACGAATACTAACAAGCAAACATATTAATGGGGCAGAAGAAGGTTATAAATTTTTCCTGCAGCATGATCAGTATATCAAAATATGTTGGCATTCAAATTTTGACAACCCGAGCGCAATTGGTTTGGGAGATACGATCATACAATAGTCTGATTCTTACCTGTGGAGTGTGATATAAAAGGGTTGAAATACCATTATACCTTTTTATTGCTGAAGCAAATGGAAAGCAAATACACAGTAATAGGTACTGAGTGGAAGGCACTACCTTACGGAGGATATATTTTAATGGCCGCCATCTTGAAGTCCGCCATATTGAATCTCGATTGTTTTTCTTAAATTGGAAAGGGATGTGTAATATGTCATTTTGGGCTAGAATTTTACGAGAAATACGTTTCTTAAATCAGTTTTGCCGTAAATGTAATAATGTGTGAGAATGTATGTGACGCTAGCTTGGGGTAATGATACAGTAGCCTGGAAACACCTATTTTACCTTGAAATAATGACTGAAATGCGTACAAATCTATATCGATAGGGCACAATTTGTATGCATTTAGGTTACATTTCCGTCGTTATATCGAGAAGATATGGGTGTTTCAAGCCTATAGTATTGTTACCCCAAGCTAGCGTCACATACTCTTATCTCTCACAATATTACATTTACGGCAAAACTGACTTCAGAAACGTGTTTTTCGTAAAATTCTAGCCCAGAATGACATATTACATGACCTCTTTCCCATTTAAGAAAATTAATCGACATTCTAGATGGCGGACTTCAAGATGGCTACCATGAAGAATATACCCTCTACAAGGAAGCGCCTTCCACCCGGTATCTATTACTGTGTATTTGCTTTCCATTTTTCAGCAATTAAAAAATATAATGGTATTTCAACACTTTTATATCACTCTCTAGAGACAAGAATCTGACTATTGTATCATCAATTTCTCTTCAACTACTGGCCAATGACACCTAATATTTTACACACAAACTCAGTTTTTATGCTGATTTTAAATATGTATATCTCTTCTAGATTTGAGTGTACACTTGAAATAGTGTTACTTGTAAGATCACCCACGCTTTCATTTTCCGATTTATAAGATTAATTCAATTTATTATTATTTTTTTTTACTTTTTAGTCCATCTGAATTACTGTATATTTTTATTATCTTTCGTACCAAATAGTTTGTTTATTGAGCTCAGCGAGTAAAGCTCTTTTGGATCGCTTCATGTGTCACCTTTGATGCCCAATATCTCCGAAGTGGTGATAGTAACAGATGTGAAACTTGGCATAGTGATCACACGTAATGAGCAGGAGTAGTTTGGTCACAGAAATCGAAGATCGCCTGTTGAATGTACACTGAAAAAAAAAAAAAAATAATGCCGAAAATCTGTCAAGTCCTTGAGATTTTTTTCTTTTTCATTTGTAAACATGGAAAAGCTTAAGACGCTTTGCAGAAAGTTCCAAGGCAAACCAGCTTTCCGTGATGGCGCTGTGCCATTGATACTCCAAGCACCGTACAATGTAAAAATTGGAAATATGCGATGATGAATGCTACTACCCTTTATGGATAAATAAACATAAAATTAGGTGTTTTCCTCTCTCTACTCTTGAATGTGGATATAATTTAAGACCTTTTTTGGAGAGAGTAGTGAACCTAACGTAGGTTAATCTGCAACTCACATACTTTTTTGGATAACACTTTTAAGGTGCGGTTGGATAAACTTTAAGCCACTAACAGGAGTAACATTACTTTCGTTTCACCCAACAGACCGACATATTTGTCATGAATTCAGGGAACATTTGGTAGAAAGTGCTTTTCTTGGTGGTACATAGCTAGAAATTGTAACTTGCGTAAGTATAATTGAAAAGTAGGAAAAGGTGATTAACCAAATACGTATTCATTTCATTTCGACTAGAATCAAACTAAAAGATCCGGTAGGTGAACAAACCCGCATTTAGCATTATGTTTCGTGTTACTGTAGTGGTTTGCGTATGTTAGTATGTCTTCATTTGATAGATCTTGTGTGTTTTGCCATCCTGAGCTATCCATGTGTTTTGTGTTCAAAGTACATGCTATTTACTATTCGAAATCGCAAACGATATCATCTTGTTGTTGCTGACTTCGTGAGGGCTTGATTTACCTTCTAAAAGTTTGTTCCGTACCTACCTTGAAATCTACCAACACAATTTTCGTGTTATACTTGGGTAAAAGATTTAGTAGGGCTCCGAATAATACAATCTAAGTACGGATCTATGTGCAATTAATTATTCCAGTCTGTCCATGGAAAGAGTTGATCTCTAAGATTGCAATGATGGAGACATGAAAATCAATGCAGAATGAAAAATGGTACTGCCAGATGCTTACTTTTCGTCTAAAAGTATCTGTCAACAATGGTTGGCTGCTTCGCTGCATGACACATAAGAGTAAGGGACTATTGTTTCGGTATACCTACAAAAGTAAGCAGCCCACACAAGTATGGGACTCATCAAGACACCGAAAACAGGTTGACAGTGTTCAACGAAATTTATTTTGATCGACAAAATCATACTACGTTAATATGGAGAAAGAAATATGACTGAGATACTGTAAGAAGAGTTCTCCAAAAATACAAAGAGTGTAGTATAACATTGCATTTCCGATGCTTCTGAAAATTAGGGTGTATGTGAAAGAAAGAACTAACCTGTCAATGAAGATGTGATGACTATTTTGTCGTAGTTATCTAAACTCTTCGCAGTCTGATGTATCTTTGTTTCTCGTCAAGGGAACCCAACGATCTTGTCCCACAGTCAACAAACATTACTACATGAGATTGGAGACAGCGTTTAGATGACTCTGAGGAAATGTATTATTACAACTTGATTGACTCTGTAGGTTGGTTCCTTTCTCACTGACACCTCAAGTTCCAACACAATAGAATCACAAATTAATAGCTTATGTTTTCATGTATTGCGAACCTATGAAAGAGAATTTCTGAACTTGATTTTCTTCATACAAAGAAGAGTAAAATCTTTAAAAACCATAATATGTGATTAAGTAATAAGTTCTTTATTTATTACAATGACATATATCTTCTGTATCTTGTGTTTCCCTGCAGAAGAATTCACACACTACAGTATAAAATGTGCGCATAATCAAAGAAGAAAATAGGAATGTGCATCGTAATTAATATGCACTACTCTCTACAAGATGACCCACCTACTTGCTCCCATTGTTCCATTGTTGAAACGTAGTTAATAGGGTGGTTAATGCAATTCATTGCATTAAAATAAAACAACGAATAGTATACATAAAAATTACCAACTTTCGCAATTAAAAAGTATTATTATTATTAATAATAATAATTTGAGAAGTAGTGAGTTAGAAACTTTACGAAAAAGAAGTTAAAACTTCTTACCTACTTGGAGGAACTGATAATTCGAAATGAAATTACATATTTTTACCAGTATAAAGTATATTGCACGTTTCGTAACTGGTTCTATGGGCTATGGAACTATCAAATTCTAGCCGCAGTAACAAAAGTTCACCATTGTATTCTATCGTAGGCAAGTTCAAGCGAATTTTCCTCATGAAAATCTACCTCTCGAAGCTCTCATCTAATATTGTTCTCCCAACAACCTCTCGGTTTTCCTAACGGTCTCTTTCCCTCCTGAGTCCCAACAATGATAGAACATAATCTTCATTCTTTTCCCACCCGAGCTACATGACTATAGCTCATTTTATTCGTCGTGATTTCATTGTTCTTCCAACATCGGGTAATTCGTACAGTCCGTGGAGTTCTTCATTATAGTCTCCTCCAGTCTCCGATTATCTCGTCACGTTTAGGCCCTTATATATTTCTTAAAATCTTATTTTCACGCACACATAATGTTCATCTGCTAGGGCCGTACTCCAACCTTCGCAACCGTAAAATATTTCCGCCAGAATAACCGTTCTTTATGTTTTCAGTTTCAACTTCCTTGATATTAATCGCCAAGTTAGGTGTTGTGCATTAAATAGAAACATGTGTTGTCCAATGCCAAGCGACTCATTTATTTTTTCCGTTACTTCGTTTTTGCTTGTTAAATGTGCTCCCAAATATTTAAATTTATTTACTTTTTTAATTGTTATGTATCTATTTCCTTCATCTCCCGTGTTTAGACTTCTTATATCATACGTTTTGTTTCTCTACCTTCATCTGTAGACCAATCTCATCGCACTAAGATATCGGTGATATTTTGTAGTACGTCT
>JAGDQP010017258.1:13057-25108 GCA_022664845.1 Lepisma saccharinum | reverse complement strand
ATCAATTGAATGTATAATGTCATCTTTATGAGTACTCGAATCGGCTAAGATTTCGAGTTGGCACTCTGCTTTTAGGTTCGGATTATATAATCGTTTAACTTCGAATTTAAGTTGTTTTAATGCGTTGCTTCCCTGTTCGCGATTCACAATTTTTCCCGAACTTTTGTGATCACTAACTGATGGTCGGTGTCGCCTTTTGCTCCTCTGTAAGCTCTTACGTCCATTATATTGGTGTGCCTTCATCTATCTACTAATACGTGATAGATCTGGTTGTGAGTTTTGCCATCCGAAGATATTCATGTGTATTTATATGTCTTTGTGTTCAAAGTATCTGCTCTTTACTAGTAGGTTTATTCGAAATCGCGAAATTTAACAGGCTTTCTCCATTCTTGTTGCTCCTATTCTGAAGACTTAATTTGCCTATTGTAGGTCTATATTTTTTCCTCCCTACCTTAGCGTTGAAATAACCCAATACAGTTTTCATGTTATACTTTAGTATTCAGTCAAACAACCTTCCTAGTTCATCGTAAAATGTGTCTTTGTTGTTTCCATCAGCCTCCTCGGTCGGGGCATGGACATTAATTAAAACCGCGTTGCACCATCGAGTACGTATCGTAAGGTAGGGTAGTCTTTCGTTCACAAACTCTATATTCTGAACTGCCGCATGCATACGGTTCTTAATGAGAAATCCTTTTCCAAAATTGTATGACTGAATTCTCCCGAAGCAGAAAGTGTATGTACCCTGTCGAATACTATCTTGACCCTGCCACCAAACCTTTCGTATTGCCAATATGTCCAGCTCGTATTTCTCGGTCTCATGTACTTCCACCTGAATAGTTCACGTTTTGTATAACGTTCGACGTTCCTATTCTGAGGTCTTTCGTAATCCTGTTTCTGGAACCCGTTGAAGGAGTCCCGGCCCGGAAAACCGAATTGGGTTCTAGTTTACCTCCAGAATATTTTACCCCAGGGGAATCGATAGAACCGTTTTTACTGTTACTTGTGATGATTAGATGTAGAGTTGTCACCTCTACGACCTAGCAGTAAAGGTAAACATCGAAGATGATGTCATGTGTTCATCTCTTAGTCTTGCCCATGTCATTTTCAACCTCAGACTGGTAATGGTGAAGCTGCTTCCTTTCACCATAATTTTTGGTTCAGTGTTATCTTCCTGTAGGTGTAGTCGTCGTAGATCGCTCTACTAACTGCAGGGCAGAGGTACTGGTTTTGGTCCGCCCAGGAATATTTCCGGTACTCACGATATCTGGTCTGCATTCTTCTATCCGCCATCTATTGATCGGCCGTGGCTCAGTGGCCGTGGCGTTGGCTTAGCATACGGGAGGTCCTGGGATCGATCGCAACGACCGATCATTCTGACGTAGTCTTTTCCAGGATTTCTTTAGTCACACCAGGTAAATACCGGGATGGCACCTACAAAATAGGCTCTGGCAGTCCATTTTCCAACATCTTTATTCCACCGTATATCAGCCAGAGCCATCGATGCCTAAAGTCCTGAAAATAAATGTAAGTTCAAATTCTGTCCGCTACCTGGGGAGGCGTTTGGTGGGAGACCCATAGCTCCAGCTATTTTCACATAAATAGAAAAATTTACGAGCAAGATATAGTAAACCTTGCATACTGATATTTGTTGACAAGAATCTTAAACAGTAAACTGAGTCAAATTTAAGTCAGATAATAAGCCAGTGCTTTGCTAATATGGTTAACTGTAGTATTCTCAAAGAGCTCGAGAGAGAGAGAGAGAGAGAGAGAAAAAAAAGATGATGTTAAAACTTTGAAGATGGACTCGCATCTGAGAGATATAAATTCAGCCGTAGCAGCAACCATCAAAAACATCGGAAATTCATAGCGGTGGTTGTATTTAGCAATATTCAAGTTGCAATTATGCTAGAAATAAGAAAAAAAAATATTAAAGTTGTTTAAAAATGTCCGTTTTTAATGCAACTGCGTTATTACATACAATTAGTGAATATATAATTTTCAACATAAAAAAATAGTATGATCTGAAAAGCGGTGTTGGTTTTCAAGGTTTCAGTTATTTATACATCTTGAATATGTTCTTCGTGTTAATTGATCATTGATTTCGGCTACTGAACGTATAGTAAAATTTGAATGTGACACCTAATTACGAAGCACATTCCGAGGGATGCGGAAGCTAGAGTTCTGGAGAGAGAACGTATACTGGAGAGTGCTCGTGAAGCAGCTACTGGATATTTAGAGGAAGATGATGAGTTTTCTTCTTCCGAGGTCTTAAGACAGGGAGAGCGGATCGGATGCAGTTCACCCACCCCGGATCAGTTGAGAGTTGCCGCACTGTTCCACGTGGACTGCCGAGAATCGATCCGAAACCAGAGGAGATGTGTGTGTGCTGCAGTCACGCCTTTTCCTTTGGTCTCTTTAGGAGTATGAGGGGCCTTCCGTTTCCCCAAGTCTGCAGTCGGCCGCTGGAGATACTACAAACATTAGCATTGTTCTATATGGTTTATGGCTTTGAGATTGAATGCAAGTCGAGTAATCAGACATACCTTTTTTTTTTAAAAAAAAAAAAGAGTTAAACTTGAAGATAGCCTAATGCAATGTAAAATCAATGTTCCCTACAAGGCAGGTTTGCGCGATAAGTATGACAATAAGCAGCATCTGATGTTCCTTCAGCCAGTGTTGTAGTACCTAGGTACAGAACATATACCTAGTACCTAAATGCTTGGTGTTTAATTGGAACGAAACATTTCTGAAGATGGCCACGGTGCCACTCTCACCTCTGGTGCTTGGGGTCTTCGGTCCTGGCTCATGCCATGTAAGCTTTGGGGTGAACAAACAGCGTGTTCGTGAGTTTTCTCGGAGTTCTCCCGTTTTCCCCCGCTTTCTTCATTCCACTATTTCTCCCATCGTCATCATCATCCATATGGCCTAAACCAGGGTTGCCTAAAGGCCCTAAATAAATTCAAAACATTTCTGAACGATACTTTCATTTATTAAAAGAAGACTTGCAATGTTAGGCTGGTAACACTGTTATTCAAATTTTCTTGAAATGCACAAAATAAACAACTGATTAAAAATTCACTGATGTGGTTTGTTTCTCAGCATAATAAACTAAAACTTGGCACTGGGCAAGCACACAGATTTAGGTCTTGCTGCCAACCATACTGACTGAGGATTATCATTGTTTTCCTTCGTTTCACTAGGCAGATTTCGGTATAGCACCTAGAAAACTGTCCTGACCGCTATACTTTTCTCTTCCATTCACTCGCTTACCAAGGAGTACCATCCGTCCGATATATGACGATTTTAGGTAATAGCTGCCTTTAAGTAAATTGTGTTTCAAACATTGGGCCGTGAAGTTTTGATTTAGATACAAATTCCTTATGCGCCGTCAAACTTTCCATCCGCCACCTGCTTTCTTCAATGCTTGCATTAAGATTTCCCAGTTGACTCTATCGAATGCCTTTCCTAAATCAGTAAATGGTACATACAGTTCCTTACATTTCTCTTACTTTAGTGCCTTTCTCTTATTGTTGTTAACGAACCTATAGCGTCCCTTGTTCCTTTCTCTCTCCAAACACTTTCTCTTCAATTTCTGCATTCACTTTACCGTATGATCGTCTCTTTAACTATCGTAGAAGAAGCTTCGCCGAGTTCGCTATTATACTTATCTTTACTTTATAAATCGTTATTTATTTATTTAACGATCTCCAGTTACAGTTCAGTTTTGGCCATTTTATACTGGGTATATTTAACAACAACAAGGGAGGGACTTGGAAGGAATAGGTCATGACCTTATTCAGTTGCCGAGTGTGGCCAAGGGAAACTGCCTCAGTCATAATTATCTTCACCGGGAATCGAACCCGGGTCCTCCTGATTGCAAGGTGAGCACCCTATCGACTTCTCTACCTTATCGGTAAAAATAACCGTCATTTGATAACAGGCTACAGCGCGTCATTTGATAAAAAAAAATAAGAACAAATAAGTTCTTAAGATAAAATAAAATAATAGGCGAGCAAAGCAAATACGTTTTATTTAAAAACTAAAAAAAACGTGTAACAGTTTCATCAACTAACTAACAATTTGGCTTCATCAAATACAACTTGATGAAGCCAAATTGTTAGTTAGTTGATGAAACTGTTACACGTTTTTTTTAGTTTTTAAATAAAACGTATTTGCTTTGCTCAGCTATTTTATTTTATTTTATCTTAAGAATATAAAAGCAAAGCTTTGATATGGAAAATAAGTTCTGGTAACGTTTGAGTTTAAAGCAAAGATCAGCTTCAAATGTTAACAAATTTATGTTGAAATTGAGATGACTACTGATTTTAATTAGATCACTTTCACTAGACATTCCCTGAACTAGAAATTTCAATCGCCGGAAACGAGATAATACTGTGTATAAGCTATTTTATCCAAGTTTGTAAAATCTTTTCAATCATTATCAGTTGACTGTCGGATTAAACGTACTTATAAGTACATTTTTGTACCAACATTCTACTCAATTAAAATTTTATTCACTTGCCGGCTAGTGTTTAATGTCCGAATTTATTTATTCTTCATTGAATCGGAAAAACTGGAAATGCTTTACTTCGATCAGGAATCCTTCCTTACGTGAAGAGAAGTTTGGAACATGCTCACCCATGAAGTCCGTCAACGAGATTCAAATTCAGAAGTCTTTTTATTAAGATTTTAACAAACTATAATTCAATTACTCTGATAGGGCCAACAAGGTAATATCCCTATGTTTAAATTAGAAAACAGTGCATTCAGTGAACTAAATGTTGACGAACCCTTTTAATATCAGTCGATATATTGTTTTTAATATATATGCACACTAATAAGTTGGCAAGATGACTTCCGCCAATATTAGCTTCTACTTATTTTTAGACAGCATAGTTGCTAGGTTACTGCAAAATGGCAAACCTTATAAAGCGAATCCTCCTGATCGCTTTCAACCCAGAGAACTTGTTTACGCCTTAACAATAAAGGCAGTGGTGATGATGATGCCCTACTTCTGCAAGCTTTAGCTTGCTGTTGTTACTAGGCAACATCATCAGAGAAGTAACTGAGAGTGTAAGCGGAAGAAAGATCTACAAACGGAGATAAATATACTGAATATGAAGTGTACTATATACTGTATAAGAAGAGCCTATTTTCACATTCCCATTTATTGTTTAGTAACTTTTAATTTGTGCATTATTTTTTTAAAGAATGTTCTTCTCCTAAGCATATCAAAGAATAAACATTCTAGGTATTTTATTGTGATTTTCACATCTGTCTCTACCGTTCGCTTTGACTTTGGTACGTGAATCCAAACTTTCACCCATCTCAGCGATAGCGTGCTTACTTTCTAATAGGAAAAGACTAGATTTAAGAAGCAGTAATAGTTTAAAGAGAAAAACAAAATAATTAGGGTGTGAAATGGAAAGTAAAAAAAATCCTTGAGAATCTCTAAATCGAAAATATTTAATTTTTATTTACATTTGTAGCGTTCTTCGGAGGGACTCTTTTTCCGTAGATTATTATCTTCTTCAGTTCTGCCAATTTCCGTCTTAATATGATAAAACTGGATGATATGGGTGAGTTGTAAACTTTACTTTGTGTCATAATTTTGTACTTCAAGGATTCAAAGTCAAGTTGCTACTTCGTAGTTTAGAAACAACGATTTTGAAAGAAGTGGTCAAAAATGAACATACGATTGAGTTTCATGGAACATTGTAGAGCTCTTAGCGAGGAACTTCTTACTGACCGTGAGTTAAGAGACCCTGTTACTTAAACTGGATATCAAATATTTCCCGCTAGAATTGGAGTTGTTCCACTGAATCTTACAGAAAAAAATGAACCCGTGTTAACTTTATGTGCTTCGATTTATGTTGTTGAATGGAACCACCAAAAGTGCTAGATTGTTCTTGTCAGTTGCGAGTTATCTGTGCAGGATCTACAGCCAAAATAAATGCTTTTAATAATTAACTGTTGCTGTCCTTTTACGCGCGTGGAGAATACGCGCGTGGAGAAATTTGGTTAAATACCGGTAAATGCGTGAATGCCAACTCTGAATCGAGGATGTGCAAAATTCCTCCTCAAACTTCTTCAGTTCATATAGCTTTCCTGCTCTATTCTACGCATGCGCTGAACAAATACGTACACGGTATACTTCGCAATTAGGAAGCCCTTGATGCGGAAAAGAACTTAAAATGTGCTTGCAAAACTTATACAGTGGCGGAGTAACATATGACTGCGCCCATATAATCACTGTAGTTGCCACGGTTGCTAATTTCATCTGACTACAAATAAGTATAACAAATAAATACTTCGTTACATTTCCAAATTTGGTGGGTTTCTTAATGAAAATGTATGTACCGTATATCCCCCCAAATTATAATTTTCTATATTTACTATATACCTATTCAACTTGCTTACTCATTTAACTTCTATTTATGAACTGCTCCTGCCGTTGGCTACATATTTTCAACCCTGAGCGATTCGTCAGTGAGCACTGCTTAGGAAAGTAGTGAAGAAATGGTCGTTCCCTCTGTCGAATACCATTCCGACATTCGCTTTAGTGAGTCTAAAGAAAAGTCCTGGAAACACATTTTTTAAGTTATGAACTTCTCGAGCAGAATTTGAATCCACTTCCTAACAAATCCTACTGGTCTAGTGTTTACGGTCGAGAACTTCAGATCGTCACTGGTGCTGCACTAAGATTTTAGTTCACTGCCAGTCATTCTGGCTGACTGAAATTTTCAAGAATATCCCTCAGTGTCGCCTAGCGAATGCCCTCACCGCTGTCTTCCCTTTCCTCATCCAGTGAAAAGTGGAAAGTATTGAGGATAGTCCGAGGTGTCAGAGATAACCACTCGGATATCTCTAGGTCATTTTTTTTTATTAGTTTGTCAGTTAAGAGTAGTTTGATTTCTAACAACTTTTTAAGGAGAGATTTGTTTTCTAGGGATTTTCGTTACTGTTGTTTGTTCCTTGTGACCTCTTCCACTTCATCATACATAGATATCGTGGAAGCACGATTTTATATTTCCAGTAGGCGGTGTGGTAGGATTGTTGTGTATATTTTGTAGGTAGATTTTTGTTGTGTGGTAGGATTGTTGTGTACACGTTACATACATATTTTGGAAAACTTTGTTCTACTCCAGCACAACTGTGCTAGTATGTGTGATTCCGAAGTTTTTATAGTAAATGTACACCTCTCATGTGTACTCACTTTGTAAACATTTCTAAGAGGCCTATATGATTTTCAGAGGGTCCGGATCTGGTAATTGTAGGTTTCTTGGACAGTTTTGCTTCTGCTTTTTTGTCCCCCGAAAGCTGTATTCGGTTCGATTACCTTATATATTTTGACAGGTGCACACCTGTTTGCTTGAAAATGAGTTTACTTCCTTATTTTCATACTTTATTTTTGTTTATCAGTTACTACGCACTCGTATTGTTTAAGTGCGTTTAATCAACAGTAGCATAATCCACAGTAGCGTCTTTTAGTAGACATTTTAATGTTTAAATGAGCATTAGTTTTAAGTGGTTTTAATAGCTTAGTTCAACTATGACAAGATTTGGTTGAATAGAAGTGCCCATGGAGAGGGCAGATGTCCTATTTGGACAAATGTTGTTTATTCTTTGTTATTATTGTTCGTTGTCTTGTTTAGAGCATTGACGTTTTTAAATAGTCAAACCCTTGATTTTTTTTGAAAATATTTGGTTAAATTGTGCGTGTCACATTTGGTCTAAGTATAGCAACCGGTCGTCTTTTTTCAATATTGTGTGTTTTGCCTAAGCGGCACGACCTTTTAGGTAAGTTTAACTTTCACTATTTTTCTATTACTCCCAACGTGTGAGAAGAGCTATGATTATGCTGGACACAAATGTGTTCGTAGAGAATTTGTTTCATATCTCGGGCCGCCAAATCTGTATATTGCGAACCCCGGTTTTTCAACTCACAATGGAATAATATTTGTCGTAGAGATCCTAATCAGACGTAGTGCATCTGATAGAGGATGGTGAGTTATTCAGAATACCAAAATTTAAGATGCGATGGACATGGGTGGCCGAAGCTAGGGGGACGAAAACTTGAAATTTAAAGAAGTTAATTAAAGAATATATCCACAGTATTTCAGAATAAAGGACAGAACTTTCGGGAGGTGATTTCCGGCATCCAGACAAGTAAAAAAGGTAATTTGAACATGGGTGAAATTTCGTTTAGTTTTAGAGATACAGCGTTTCCAGTTTTGAGTCCAAAATCGACGCCTAGTAATGGGAGGAAATGAATAATTCTCAGTAAGTCAGAAACGAGTCATTGAAGAAAAATTATGTTTCCGGAAATTTGTTTCTAACAACATGCTGGACATCAGGAGTGAAAACACAATGTCACCGGTTTACCAGTGTTGCTAACTAGGTATAACATTATTTTTTTCAAATGGCAGTTCGTCGTGTTATTGGATATTATGCATCGTCTAGTGATAAACAACATATCTAAAGCACACACCGCAGTGTTGCAAACTACGGCTAAGACAGAGAGGTTTTCGCTATCTTATACAAACTACAAACTATCAGTCCCTCTGAAATCGTTCAGCTTGGTTAATCGACCTCTTTCAACAACAACAATTATAATAATAATAATAATAATAATAATAATACTTAGAATAGTTCAAAACGGGTATTCTTTTATTTCTATCCCAGTCTATTAATTAATGACCGCCATTTTTGCAGTAGTTTACAAAAAATGTAATATCTGCGTACTGGTGTATCACAGGACATTCAAACAGAAAACGTTTTTCCCTTTAAATCTGCTTGATAAGCCTAAAACGTAACTGAAGTGATTAAAATAATATCCAAATGTGATTTTCACAACAGAATAAATTCCTGTTTTAGGAGGCTTTGTCGTACGGAGCTGATTGAGTGTAAGCGTTGATCTCTTGTACAATATTACACATCAAATTCTATTGAATTTATACAAAATATGAAGGCTGATATGTGGTTCCCGAATTTTTTATGAATGTTCGAAAATAAAAAAAATCGAATTTTGTGCGTATATTCGAATTCGAATATCTCTAGTGGGAGAAAATATATTTTCTTTTTCACATGTTGTACAGTTACATAAGGAGAACATACGGTAGAGATGTCAACTTCGATATTTGAGTTTGTACGGATTATTAATTTGTAAATTGGGGATATAATACTCGTACGCGCTTTGGTAAACATATTATCAAAGGACGCACGAACATTATTAACCCTAAATGTGCACATTTTTAACTCCGTCAAAACTCAAATAACATAGTTGAAATTACTACCATATGTTCTCCTTATATAATTTTCCAATGTGAGAAAATGGATTTTTATATGTTGTCCCACCAGAGATATCGGGCCTCCAATACGCATAAAATACGAACTTTTGGATTTTCAAACATTCATAAAAAATTAATTAACCACTTGTCAGCCTTCATATTTTGTATACATTCAATAGAATATGATGAGGGATAGTGTACTAAAGATCAACGCTGACACTCAATCCGCTCCGTACGAAAGAGCCCCCTAAAATAGGAATTTATTCTGTTTTGACAATCACATTTTGATCCCTTCAGTTACATTTTAGGCTTATCAAGTAGAAAACTAAAATTATCAAGCAGATTTAAAGGGAAAAACATGGTTTCTGTTTGAATGTCCTATGATAAACCAGTACGGAGATATTACATTTTTTGTAAATTACTGCAAAAATGGTGGCCATGGATTAATAGACTGGGATAGAAATAAAAGAATACCCGTTTGGAACTATTGTAATATAAGGAATATAAGTTCGATTAACCAAGCTGAACGATATCAGATGGACTGACCTGTAGTTTGTATAAGATAACGAAAACCTCTGTCGTATTCGTAGTTTGCAACACAGTGGTGTGTGCTTTAAGTATGTTGTTGATCGTTACTAGACGACGTAAAATATTCAATAGCACGACGAACTGCCATTTGAAAAATTTAAACATTATACCTAGTTACCAACACTGACAAACCGCCGACATCGTGTTTTTACTCCTGATGTCCATCATGTTGCTAGAAACAAATTCCGGAATCGGAATTTTCATTCAATGACTCGTTTCTGGCTTATTGAGAATTATTCATAACTTCCCATTACTAGGTGTCGATTTTGGACTCAAAGTTGGAAACGCTGTATCTCCAAAACTAAGCAAAACTTAACCCATGTTCAAAGGACCTTTTTTATTTATGATGCGAGAAATCACTTCCCGAAAGTTCCGTCCTTTATTCTGAAATACTGTGGATATATCCTTTATTTAACTTCTTTAAATTTGGAGTTTTCGTTCCCCTAGCTTCGGCCCCCCTTATCCATAGCACCTTAAATTTTGGTATTCTGAATATATCACATCCTCTATCAGATGCATCTGATTAGGAGGATCTCAGCGACAACATATCGTGACCCTTCCTTGTCAGTCAGTTTGGAGCATCATTTTATTTTTCAGGAAAGGATTTTGGTTTCTAAATTATTTATTTGGATGTTAACCCTTTATTTTTAGAGAGTAAATTGATGTGGCGGATTTCGTGTTTTGGATGTTGAGTTCCGTTTCTTCTAAGATTGAGTTTTGAAGATAGTTTCGCTATTTTTTGGAAACTATAGTCGTCTTAAGGAAGGCCTTTGTTTTTATTTTCTTAAATCGTAAGCTCGATCTTTCCTCTCTTTGGGGACTATAACTGTTTTCTTTGAGGAAGTCCTGTGCTGCTGGATTTGCTCTGTATGTCCCATTTTGTGCGTGTTGTATCGTAAGAAAGTTGTTTTACATATTTTGGTTTGTAGATCCCTTTCTTGTTTAAGTTGTGGGATCATGTAAGTTTTGCCACAGTATTTTCTGTTTTGAGTGTAGTTTTATATTAAATATCGTCAATTAGTTGGTTGAATGCTTGTGGGGCTATGTTACCCTCAGCAAGATTGAAAGTTTTTTTTTTTCAATTTTGAGTACAGGTACAGGACTGTGTTGCAGAAGTCTCACTTCACAAATAGTGTACCTCAGTGTTGGACAATGCAGGTGTCCGGGTGTGATCCCGGGCTGTCTTCTTAGAGATCCTCCTCAAAACACTCGCTCCTTTATATAAAAAATGTCCATCTTGTAATTTAATGCCTTATCAATACAGGTTACGCTAACTGTTTCGATCAACTTTGATCCCTTCAGCTTGTATTCAGTCTGCAAGCGGGACTTGAATCCCAAACTATTTTAACTAACAATTATATGTTTCCAAATTCTTTTCCCCATATCCTCCCCTTAGCTACGCCACTGCAGTCTGGGAGCTGAGCTCATTTACTACCACCAGACTTCAGCAACTAGCGTCTTACACCTCAACCACTTTCGTACCCCTAATAGTTCTTGAGTTGAAAGTTGTCGACGAACGGACAGAGATGATCTATGCGGTTTTGGCTTCATCTCGCCAAGATTGTTCAAACGATACCTCAACCACCTTTGTAGCCGTAGTAGTTCCTGAGTTGAAAGTTTTTGGCAGACAGACGGACAGAGCTGTGATATAAAACTTCCCAGGTTTCCATCTGCAGCCTAAACGTAATATTATTTTTGGAAATAAGTCATGCTTGGATAATATGATTATTTATTTATTTTATCACAAAGCACTGCTGTCAGAACGACGTTCCGGCTCCACTGTAGCCCTGCTGGTAACTACTTCTAGGCTTATAGACTTGGAAAGTGAACTGTTTATATTTTATTTAGATTACTAACATTATTATGATAGTAAAAACCATTGTTAAAATAACTTACGTTTAGACTACCGAATTTAACTTGGTTATCGTGCTTGTACTACCATTGTCTGTAAAGAAACAGGTAGAGGTTTCCGTAGAGTAAAGAATCTGCTTGTTACACGGGAGAGGATTAAATTATAAAAAAATGAACACAATTGAATTGATTGTAGCGTAATATTTTGTAGATTAGTTCTGCCATCATTATTTTATACTTTAAAACTGATATGCACCATTAGGATGCTATATATGTCGATAAAGAAAGAAATAAACTCACGAAGTGAGCCGCGCCTAATGAC